>OZ017783.1:11440099-11469755 GCA_963969325.1 Lycopodina hypogea
TGCACACATATGAACATTCAAATAGTCATTCATTCATGCACACATTCATCACACACACATGCATGCACGCTTATACACCCATTCATGCACGCTCATACATATAAATATACAGATATATAGATACACATAAAAACATACATGCACTAATAATGAATGCTAGGCGTCGTGTGGTGAGATATTCTATAGTGATCTTTTTATCCATAATTTCATCCGTGAATTATGATTTTATAATATACATACAACTCAAGAACAAGCATATTGCAAGATTAGAGAGTTTATACCAATTTACAGCCACGAGTATTTCCAATTAACATGAGACTTAAGAAACGGAAGGTGAACCACCTTAATTTCTTCAGGTCATCATAATGTCAAATGAATGCCAAAATATACATGATTGTATATTTAAAAAATTTTATCCACTCCTGCAGTTAGGGCTCTCTTAGCTTCTCAATAAATATATTCATACATGTGTACACACATAACCATTCATGTATGTAAAAATACCAACATGCATACATGCACAGAAATAGAAAAAGTCTAATACTAACAGAAATCTAAGCTCACACTCAGAGTTAACTGGATATGGTAACATTTTTGTGCTCTATGATAAAATAAACGTGATGTTCACAATCATTTCTTCATATTTACCAAAAAATTAAGTTCAAGAATTTTATTGAAAGCTTCTGAGAGACAAACTATTGTACTGTAACATTAGGTACTACGGTTATGCTAAACATGAATAGAGCTTCACCATCTGTTTACAATACATTAAATTGGTTTGTTATTTGTATTGTGAATTAACTACCACTGCATTTAATGAATGAGCAAATAGAAAGGCACATACCTGGAACTGCCTTGTACATCATGGCTATGACGGGTTGAATTTACTTCCCTAAAAAAATTATGGCACTAATGAAGTCTGAATATTTTAAAGCATAACTTATTCAACTCACTCTCCATATATGGAATTGTCGAACTGGTATCCGGTAGTGTTCTCATCAGTTTGTGTGAATGGAACTTCTGTACTGAAATATTGTACACACTCATCATAATAATCATCAACAAATATCCACTCTGACAAAATTACATTTGATTATCAAATTAAAATGAATACAATTGAAACATCATTGTGGGAATTGAATAGCTTGAGATATTAATACATGTACCTTGTTTTATATGGTAGACCATCAGTGAGAGGAGTTACAGTCACTTCCCTTCACAATTAAACATCACAAAATAAAGTGGCAGCTATTTTAAGGTAAATGTGCCCAACTCACTCAGCATAAATGAAATTGTCAAATTTGTGCTCTGGATAGTTTTCATCAGTCTTTGAGAATCTAGCTTCCATACTATAAATAACCACAAATAGTCATTAAGAAGAAATAATTTAACAATTTTTTTAATAGGACAGGAATTTATAGTATGAGGTATTAAAAATTGTAGATTAAATGATATTATGAAATTAATCATATGAGGAGTTCAAATGCTCTCTATACACGAAATCTTAAGGTATATTGCTACTTTTTACAATTTGCCATAAATACTTTGAACATGTACCCTCTTTTTCTTATGAGAATCCAAACTGCTGCCACCAAAATGCCAAGTAGTGCTACTAGAGTCAGGATACCGAACCCACCACCTACTGCTCCAGCCACTATGGAGATTCTACGTTGACTCTGAGGAGACCCAGGGGTTGTCACTTCTGTGCTAAAAGGTGGTACCACATTTGGTTCAGTTGGTGCTGTGGAGTCTCCAGGTTGACTTTGAGGAGACCCGGGGATTGTCACTTCTGTGGTAAAAGGTGGTACTACATTTGGTTCAGTCGATGCTGTGGTACGTGGAACTAAGTCTGCATCTGTACCTGTACCTGAAAAAAGATAATTTGTTGTGGAGAATTAGTAGGTCAGTGAGTTTATAACTCTCTGTGGTCAGTGTATCTCCCTCTAGCTCATACAGTTTGAAAGTCAGACCCATGAAACTCTCATATATTAAAAGTTAACATGGTCACGAGAAGATTTTGGTACATTTGCCTGGCCATACTTCCACCTGTCTGCATATCAGGCCCAAAAAAAGAAACATATATAGTACTTATGGCCAGAGAAACTATTGGACATATAGACCTGAAAATTGGCTTGCATACACAACTTGATTCTAAGAATATGGGCTCGGTCCCATTGGCCAAACCGAAATTCTCTGGCATGTACATATGTGTGCATGTATGTTTATGTGTATCTAACTTTCCTGCCAAAACCACTATATCCAAAGAAACATGTTTTTCAGGGTAGACACAACCTACTTCAAGTATGGATGTTAGCTCTTTTTTTAATTGGTTAATGGCTACACCTATTCCTGTTGGCGTGTGAGGCCAAAAATGCAGAAAATGAAGTGATCTATTTATGATATATATGGCCAGTCAAATTCAACCTAAAGATTTAGAGGCATGCAAACACAATTTGACTCTGGTAGGGAAATGAGCAGGGCAGATTTGTCTCACCTATTTCTGTGAGCATGTTATTATTTCCCAGGCAACACCAGGTAGGTGTGGTAGTGTATATATAAAATATTAGTCTCTGTAGTCTGTATATACCCCTCAAGTATCCACAATTTAATAAGTTAGACCAATGAACACATATAAATATATATTTGAAAATACATGGTCAGGTGACAGTTTTTTGGATCCTCAACCAGGTCACTTCTCTTTCTGTGTTCATATCAGGGGAAAAAGCCAAAAATGGTACATATGGCCACATAAACTCTTGGACCTACAGACCTGAAATTTGGCATGCATGCACATCATGACTCTGGAAATGACATGGACTGGATCCTACCTGGCCACACCTCTTCCTTTGGGTGTGTCAGCTGAAAAATAGACTGCACATGCATGTATGTATATTAATGTACATCCATTTTCCTGCAAAATAACCATACAAAATGAAATTCACCCTTCTGAGTAAACATCCTACACCAAGGATATTTTTTACCCTAAAAAATATATATATATATGAAAACCTGCCACACCTCATCCTGTGGGCGTGTCTGGAAAAAAATAGCAAAAATATATTTTGGCCAAACCATTGGACCAATTTTAAGTTATTGCACCAAGTTATGTATTGTTTAAACATACTTAAAAATTTGGGGAAGACAGATGCATATTACAGTGGTAGCATGCTAAACCTTTACCCTATTCCATAATGCCTTGCAATGTCCGAACAACATATATCTGTAGTGCATTTTAGATTCCCTCAAGTATATTTGCTGATTCAGAGGTATGTCCAATGTGAAAATTTTGGATTGTTATTATCATATCAAAGTATGAATAATTTTTTATCATTCCAATGGTAAAGGTCTGGTCAACCCTAAATAGAGAGTGCTAGGGCACTCTCCAATAATAGTGATAAAAAAAAGTTTATAAATAAATGAAAAATTAGGATTTAAGGTTTCCCCAAGAAGTACAGAAACAAAAAAAAAAAGATTATTAGCTACCCAAAAAGTATTGAACAAGGCATGAGAACTCAATTATTATGTACATAATTATATATCCCTAAATCACTGCCTCCAGACTTTACAACTTGATATTTATGTAATTCCATCAAGCATGATGAAGGACTCATCTATTTCGTTTCCATATTTTTTAAGTATCCTTTGGGGGGGGAGGGGGGTGTGGGGGTTTCTTTGCAATATTTATAAGAAAATATTCTTTCCATAATTTACTATGATAATAGCTTCTTTTTTTGACACTAAATAAATGGAGTTTGGAGTAAATGGTTTAGGGATGTAGAATTAGACTAATAATGATTGAGTGCTCGTGCTTTGTTTCAATACTTTTTGGGTAGTTAATGATCTTTTCTTGTTTCTTTACTTTTGGGGAAAACCCTAAACCCTAATTTTTTTTCCTTCATTTATTTATAAACTTTTTTATAACTATATTCTGTGCTTTTTTTTCCTTTTTTTTGGGGGGGGGGGGGGGGGGGGGGTAAGTTCCTTAATATTGTAAGGGGAAATATTCACTCTATTCTTTACCCATGATAATAATATTTCTTTCTTCCTTTTTACACTAAATAAAATTTAACTATGAGCCAGTGATTTAAGGGATATAAATTATGCACATATTAATTAACCACAGGTTTTCAGTAATAATTTCAAGAATCAGAAATCACAGCTCTCAAGTAACACTTAGACAAACAAGCACTCGGTTTACCAATCAATTCTTTTATCAATGTTTGCAATCTGAAATTATTTGGTAGTACTTGGGCATGCATTTATGAGATAGAACTGCACATGGCTTCCATAATAAAGGATGCCATAGTTTCATCACTATTCATCACTATTCATCACTATTCATCACTATACATCTTCATTGCAGGATTTATCTGTAAAACAAACAATGCATGCGATTATTTGTACTGAATAAAAAGAACTGAACTGAATGTATGAAATCTTACCTGAATAGAATTTATTTCACTATAAGATAGTATTGAAGAAAAAAAATTACCCTTTCTAGTCAGGAAGAAATGAAATGAAGATCCATTCTTCATTATCAATATGAATAATAATAGTAATATGGTACTAGAAGCCAATAGCAGCTTCGCTTGCAATAATGAAATTTCTGGTTGTCCAACAGACAGAAACATGCAAGGACATACACACAGGTTGAGATTTGGCCTAGAGAGACTTAGGCATAGTTAAACCCAGATAGAAGTTATGTATGCAAGACAAGTCAAATATTTCTAGAGGTAATGCTTTGAGTTTAGCTGGCCAAGACATTCTTCTTGAAATTATACTTACTCATATAGATATTCATGGAAGCTTCACCAAGCTATATATTTATCACTGCAGGAACAAATAGGATATTCTAAAAGAGGGGGATTCTAAACAAAGTAATTGCATGGAGTTGCATGAATAGGAAATATTTGTATGACCACTCACACCATTTATCATTATAATATTGTCTATATCATGATTATGACGGGGGGAGGGGCTTCTATTTCACAGGGGGACCTCAGATCTGATCTTCAAATATACTATGGAAGATTCTAATTGTCAGTGACATGATGTAACATGCTACTCTAATCAGATATGCATGTATTTATTGTGATGTAGTGTAGGCAGTTATCTGATATTTATAATTTGGCCTCATTGATAAAATATTTTTGTGAGTATCCATGTAATGTAACACTAAATAAACTTATGAATATAATTGCTTTGACCAAATACTTAATATGATACAATTACATATTATGATGGGAATGGTGACAGAACAGGTTATGCAAAAATATTTGCAAAAAACAAACAAAAGTTGTTTCTTTTTCATTTAAAGCAAATTTTTAAGACATGACCTCCCATAACAGACATATTATTCCTATAAGACATATGTTCCTGTAAGACATGTCCTCCCAAGGATATGTGCTCCTGTAAGACATATCTTCCTATGAGACATGTTCTTCCAGAAGACATGCCCTCAAGTCCTCCTGTAAGACATGTTCTCCCATAAGAAATGTCCTTCTGTAAGACATGTTCTCCCATAAGACATGCCCTCCCTTAGGACATGTACATAGTAAGACATCTCCACCATAAGACATTTCCTCCCGCAAGACATATACTCCTGTAAGATATGTCTTCCCTTAAGACATGTTCTCCCTTAAGACAAGTCCTCATTTAACATATTTTCTCCATAAATATTGTCCATTAAAACATGCCATCATATAAGAGGTGTTGTCCTGCGAGACAGTCCTTCTGTAAGGCATGCTTACCTGTAAGGCATGCTTACCTGTAAGACATGTCCTCCAGTAACATATGTTTACATGTAAGACATGTCCTCCAATAAGACATACCCTGTTATAAGACATGTCCTACCATAAAACATGTACTTCCATGAGATATGCCCTCACATAAGACATGTCCTCCTATAAGTCGTCCTCTCTTAAGATATGTCCTCTCATAAGTCATGTCTTCCCGTAAGACATGTCATCAGGTTAGGCATGTCATCACATAAGACAATTTTGCACCACTGCCCACCAAGGTGGGTAAAGCAAGCAAAGTAGCCAAGGCCACAATTGGTTACTACTCTTTATAATTTAATTAACCTATTATCGAAGCTGATAATATATCCTGCTTACTGGCGCAAACACAGATATAGCAAAGGTTCCCTTACCAAGTTGTACCTGAAAACTGAATGGTAGCTCTAGTTTACTTTTAGCTGCCGATCTCCACTTGTTCAATTTTAGTTGCTGATTATCTAAAGGAATTGTGTCACCTTGCAAAACAACAGCTTAGGCTGGAAGCTGTTAAAGACCTTCTTCACAACTTCTCCTGCTCTGTGGATTTATCTGATTCAGCTGCACCCACAGAGCCAATTTACTTTTTTTTTCTCTCTTCAATTTTTTTTTATGCCTTTCTTTTTCATTTAAAAGCGTGGATGCTACATGGTGCACCTTTCAGTTACTTTCCTATATGAACAGGGCAATAAATTTATCAACCCTTCAAATAATTACGTTCAAAAAATTTGACAAAAATAGTCTTAAAAATCTCCTGACTTCTTCATTGAACAATTATGGGAAATTCCGTGACCTTCTGCAGGGACAAAACTGAGCTGGGAGCTAAATAAAACTGGAGTGATGATGCAGGGACCCGTGGTTCTAAAGTTTATTTTTTCATTAATGCATGCAGACAGACAGACAGACAGACAGACAGACAGACAGACAGACAGACGGACGGACGGACGGACGGACGGACGGACAGACAGACAGACAGACAGACAGACAGACAGACAGACAGACAGACAGACAGACAGACAGACAGACAGACAGACAGACAGACAGACAGACAGACAGACAGACAGACAGACAGACAGACAGACAGACAGTGTGAACCTACCTAGAGGCAGGTTCACAGTGCTCAGACCTATCAGACTTATGGCTGGTTCACAATATGAGTATAGCTCATTGTTTCATTCCATCCAGCCATCCATTGTTTCATCCCTTTTGATGAATGAAAGCAAATGCTGTGACATTTGAATAGACTCTGGTTCTACTCAGCCTTAGGTAATGTCAGGTCCAGAGCGGCTGACCAATCAGATGTTCTAAACAGCTGATTTACCTGCCTCTGGTAGATAAGCTCTAACTCCTATAAGGATATCCTGGCGAAAGAAGACGCATGGAAGGAAGTAGCTAATAAGGTATGTCACTGCATTTGGCTAGGTTTAAACTGCACTTGGTGATGCAGAGCTTATTTTTTACTATGTTGATGAGGGGTGTACATGTAAGTCTGCTGTAGGTGGAGGAAGGTGCTCTGTGACAAATTGTGTGGGAGCTTAATAAGATGAAAGGCAAAAAATCTCGTGATGCTGGACGAGTCAAAATATCATGCTGGCCCTTGTTTTATATGATGACCTTCACCAGTGGCACAGTAAAGCACAAGAGGTAAGTGATTGACACAACTAGATTAAAATGTAAGCAAAATGCTTATATTTTTCCCTGTTCTAAATATTTTCCTTCTTCCTCCAACCCCAGTAACTTTAACATCCATTCACTAATTTCTTTTTTGCATTTTTTTCCCCATATATGATTAGAGGCTTTAGCAGATTTTGTTATGCCTTCAATGCATTTTCCCCTCTGTGTACTCCAAAACATAAATAAATTAATAAATTTGATTTAAATATGCAGTAATGGGAAATTTTCATAGCCTTAAAAAAGTAATGATTTTTAGAAGTCAGAATTCCAGACAAAATTGAATCAGACCCAGCTGCCCATGCAGAAGAAAGGGAACTGAAAGAGAAATACTTCAAGTTCATGAGCATGATATTCAAAGACTGCAAAAAGAATCTAACTCTCTTTACCAGGACAGATTCATTTCAATTGTCACTCTTTTTGCAAACCACACCTGAATAAAGAATATCTGTGTCCTGTCCACCATTCTGTCCATAAGATGTTTCAACCCAGAGAGAACTGGAGTCTAAGTGTCCCATGATCATGGAGCTAGCCTGGGACACCAGCAGCACAGAGAATTTCAGGCTGGATGTGCATTCATACAGCACTCCAATGGATGAGGAAACCACAAGGTCTAAAAATGGTGTTTTGATTATCTTTAATAATGTTTCATGTTATGATTGGCTTGGGCAACATAGTTACATATGAGGACCCTAAACACTGGATTATTACATGTCTAATATATTTTTCCAAAAAAAAATCAATGGCAATGCTGTTTGCAAGACTACTTATGAGCTTCTGTAATTTGATTGAAACCATAAGGTTTAGAAATAGTGCCTGAGGGGCTTCAATCATATTTCATGTTACCATTGGCCTTGATAATGCCAGGTATACCTGCTATTCACATTATAAAACAGAAATTAACAATTGATTTCAACAATTTATACTTAGAACAAACATGTTAATACCAGTGTGTTAAACTGAATAAATTCCTGTAGTGCTGTCTTCATTACACCTTCACCCTCCATAATTTGTTACCACTGCCATCGTCCTCATCAATAAATCCAGGTGGGCATTGCACTGACGACTCAGTAGTACTCAAGTAGTTGTGTACAGCAATAGTAGCCTGTGTGTGCAGAATCACCCTTTTTAGCACTGAGATGATTGGCCTCCTGAACACTCGCCACATAGAAGCCAGAATGCCAAAAAAGTGACCCTCCTGGCTCAACAGAGGCAATATTTAAATATGGCAAAATCCTGAAAGATATCACAAATGAATTATTAGAGCTATATATATATATATATATATATATATATATATATATTCTTTAAATTGGGTCACTATATACCAGGCATGTTATATCCTATGTAAGGTCGCAGCATATTTTCTGCTAGAGGAAATACTTTGTCACTGACAATGATGCAATGAAGTGGCTGTGAAGTGCCTAAATAGGTACTGGTAATAAGTTTAGTCTCTTTCAATGATTGTTGCCAAAACTGTTTCTTTATTTGTAAGTGGGAATGCATCAGGAATTGACAGTGAATGCTCCTCGAAAGCCTGTCCAAGACAAAGAGTTGGACTGCATCTTCAACTTCCCCAATGCCCACCAAAATAAAATCTATCAAATGTTTTGATATTTACAAGTAAGTTGTGAAAAAAATAATAATAATAACAATACTTTTCAGTACTTGTAATGGGCATCACACAAACCAAGCAAAACAATGGAGTGTGTGCCTTAATAATTGTAATAAGTAGAGCCTGAGTTTACTGGACCTGAAGCACAATGTGCTTGCCATCAATTACACCTGCACAAAATTATATACTCTGATAAATTTTATGACCTAATAATTATTAGAATAGCTAACCAATAGAGTGTGGAAATTCCACTACCATTCAAACTGATGGCTCACTCCCTCCCATTCCTTCACTGATGATGGTACTTTCTCATAATGTGGCATCCATACCTTCCATAGGTCCTCACAGGTGTCTTTCAGGATTCCACACACTGTGGATATACTCATCCTGAAGCTGAAGGAGAGGGACACCTACTATAAAATTACATAATTAGCAGGTGATACTTATTGAAACCAGGCCAAAGCTGTACCTGTGAGTTTCCATTAGCCAGAAAACCTATATTCACTGCCAATCACTCAGCTGGTGATATTCCAGCTCTGATAAAGCTGTCATAGAGTTGGTGGGTCAACAAAGGACTGACCCAGAAAGTAATATGTTTTAGCTACAACATACAAGTCCCTACATTAGTATTAACTGTACCATACTTCCTCCAAGAGAATGTCTAACCTTTCTTTGGACATTCTTATGTAGCAGAAATGAATATCAGGGTCAGACAGGAATATTTCTTGAAGAAGGTTATGGAACTCTCCTTGCAATAACTACACTGAGTAGAGAGTATCCAATCTAGTGTAATTCAAGCCTCTTCATTTGCAAAAGTATATTGAAAAAGTCATGACTCAAGATCAGTGTTACCAGATGGTCACTGCTTAAAATCACAACCTGTTACCAGAACTGCTGACTCGGAATACAGGTGTCAAAAGCTCCTCATCACTTGTGAGTATACGTTCAGTTTCATATACTGCAGTTTATAAATTAACAAACTGAATGAAAAATCTGAATAGAGAATGTACCAAGCTGAAAGTTATACTACAAATACAGGTATTGTATATATAGTGTCTGACTTGATCCAAACTATAACAACTTGTGTACACAACAATAATTCAAGTGACACATCGGGTGGTAACAGCATTTGTTTATTTTTCATCATTTAACATCTGTTTTAAATGCAGATTTGTTCAAAGTAATTGAATGGTGAAATTAGTCATCATATTTATATAATCATAAATATATTGTAAAAAGTTGGTGAAACATACACATATGCAAGAGGGGAGGCCACTGGCTATAGTACAAGATTAGTAAAAGAGAGAGGGAGGGATATAGGTCTATAGTCAGGGTTCTCTGAACAGACGATATATATCTAATCGATTGTATTTGTGAAAGTTGCTTCTTAATTTTTTTATTTTTTGGATAATGCAACTGGCTGTTTAAAACATTAGTCCAGTAAATAAACAAGTTTCTTCGATGCAAAATTCATAACTTAAACTATGCCAACTAGGAAATATTCTTGTCTAAAAGAAACCAGTGTGAGCTGACACTTAAAATAGAAAAACACTCAAATATATTGTATGATGCCCTCGGAATATTCTTTGTTAATGGCTACTCTACATTAGAAAATGGTCTTTTCTATCACTAGTCCATTCTTTCATTTAAAAAATAAAAAATGTGCCCAATTACTCATAGTGAGTGCATGTGCTGCTAATTGTATCCTGGTAGTGATGGTTCAAGCTATCTCACCAAGTAAGATTGCTACAGTACGAAATCATGCCAATGAAAATAATGATTATGAGAAAACTGGAGACAAAAATGGATGGGAGAGAAATAATAAAAGATATCACATTTAGCATCAATTAATTATTTATTCAGGTTGACTTAATATATGTTCCCTCCCATCAAACAGCATATCTTTGTTATATTGATAATGAATTTGTCCCCAAATAACTTGTGCAATAGTCACATAACACGAAACAAAGGACAGTTTCCATTGCTCTGGTTGTACTACTTGACTTGTATGATGGTGATGAAAGATGTGAGATTGAATTGGGAATAGTTCTATCAACCTCCCTTAATGAAAATTTAACGTATTGGTACACTGTACAATGTTGATTTACAAGCAACTGTGGAAGGTGTAATGGCCTACCTAGCGTAACGATATACTAAATCATTTTAACAATATTTTTTGCAGATCATAAATACAATACAGATGAAATGGATGAAGGTATTTCCAACAAGATGATACACATGCTTTGTTTGTGGTTTGTAGTATACTCATTGGCTCAATTCAGCCTAACTAGAGCCATCTGCATCCCTGAACATGTCCAATTTAGCATTTATTCTTCTTCTGCATTGTGTCTCTACAAAGCTCGAATTTATCCTACCAGTGCTGGTCACAAGATAGTTACTATGAGGAAGCAAGCATGAGGCCTTCTTCTGTTCAATGTGGGTACAAAGGGCAGCAAAGGAGGTGGGCCGTAGACTGTTTTTTTACTACATGGACACAAGGGGTATTGGGATAGACCCTACTCATGCATGAGGGAGGCATACCTTCCATGATCAGTGCGGACATGTCAAGGCATCACTATGTCAACCATGATGTTGGCCAAGTAGCAAGGGACTTTCCTGGAGTGATACTTCTTGACACACACCTCGACATCTTGCCATTTGCTTTCCACTCCTCCAGCCACATCATCTCCTTGAGAGGTGGTGGTGCTGGGATGGTTCAATCTGGGCTAAAATGTGCCTTGACTTGAGTCTGATGTTGAGAGGAGTATGTGTGTAAAGAGGATGTTTCACGTCTTCCATCAGGCTGTCCCATTCATTCTGTGCTTGGCAGTAGTGTCTGACTCAAGGTGATCTTATACCTGCAAGGGCTTGAAGGCATGAGACTCTGGTAGATCTTATAGGACCAGACACAATGTGACAGGTCTGATTTAGTACTGTATTGACTTGAAGAAAATGGCACAACTTACAACAGGTGGAGCAGGAGTACTCTGCTGTGGAGTAGCACAGAGCCAGTACCAATGTGCGCAGAGTGTGAGGCTTTTCTCCCCAGTGTGAGTTTGCCAGCTTCTGTAAGTAGTTATTTAGTATGGCCACTTTAGCCCTTGTTTCGCGACAGTGCTCTTTGTTGGTCAAGGTGAGGTCCAGCATAACACCTAGATACACTGGATGGGTCACATTTTGGAGATGAACATATTTTCAGTTCGCTGGGTGTCCCTGTTTCGAGATGGAAGGCGGTTATCTATGCCATGGTTGGGTTTCGTCTCAGTATGTTGGCAGAGTAGCATATTAATATTTGACTGAAGGTTTCCTCCAATGTTACTTCAATGTTATGAAAATCTGTGTCCTAAGTGGTAAGGCACAGGTCAATCTGCATGATAGATTGCCTGCACTTTCTAGTTAAAGGTTGATTGTTAGTGTAGATATTGACCAAGAGTGGTTCCAGGATGCTTCCGTGGCCAATAGGGTGTGAGGAAGCTAATGGATCATGAACCATTGTGGCATGGTATGCTGCAGATAAGTCCATAAAGATATAGTTCTGTCAACCATATTCTATCTGTTGAGTAAGATTGAATAATACGTCTGCACAAGATCTGCCTGGACAAAAGCCAGCTTGGTCAGGAGTTAGTTTAGGATCAATAATTGGAGAAAATCTATGCAGCAGTAAAAGGTCACAGAGTTTGAAGGTGACACTGAGAAGTGAGAGAGAATGGTAACTTTCTGTGAGTTGAGGTCCTTTCTCAGCTTTAGAATAGCTATCACCTTCAGTCTACGCCATTCTACTGGTTTGTTTGCCATGCAGTTGTCAAACAGGGCTAGCAAACATTCTATCACTTCATTACCTAGGTGTTTTTATATTTTATCAAAACATCATCAATGCCAGCAGATTTACCATGTTTGATATTCTTCAGGACAGGTTGGAGTTACTCCATGGTAAAAGGGCTAGTAAATTCTGATGACTGGGATTGTGGCAATGGAATCTGTAGTCTCGAGGGAAATCCAAATGGATGCTGGTTAGATGATGTGACTTTGCAATTAAAGTGGAGTTAGCATGCAACCTGATTAGCGGTTACTCTGGATGGGGCCAGAAGGGTGGAGGTGTCCTGCCTTAGCCACCAGATAGTTTTCCAGGCCTTCTTACTGTTGTGTGTTAGGTCTGTGTTCACTATCAATGTTGTGCAGGATATCCAGTGTTCTACACTTAAAGCCTCCAGTAGAGCCTCACCTGTTACAATGGTGTCACATGAAAAGTGATCAACCTGGTACTTTTCAGTAAACAGTGACTAATGTTCTTTTGATGAAGCTGTGAGGAGTGGTATGTGGTGTAGTCTACAACCTCGAGGGATTTGCCTTCCATGAACAGATTTTAATAGCATAAACAAAGAAGTGGTAGTTTGACATATGAAGTGGTATGTCACAGACACCTTTATTCATTAAAATTCTGAACAGGGAACAGTCACTTACTTTAGATTTAACACCCTAAGAAAGTAGGTCAGAACCAGGGCCACTACTGGGTAGAATTTAACAGAAGCAACAAAACATGCAGAGATTAATCTGGCCCTCACAGTTGCAGGTCATTAAAGCATCAAAGCAGTGGACATATATCATCATACTTCATCGCTAGACATGCCCAGGAGAGGGAAATCTAGGCAAACATGCAAGTTCGTATAACTAAATGCAGTATGATATTCAGGAATGCTATTGACCCGGCCCTGAAGGAAGAGTTTAACAAGGACGTTCAAGGCAAAAAGGTGTGCATTCTTTTTGATCGAAGCACTGATATTAGCACTGTGAAACTGTTGTGCTTTCTTGTGCATTATTTTAATGAAATGGAGAGCTCGATCCAAACAGCCTTGATTAGTATATTTGAATTGATTCACACAAATGAATAAGGCATCTTTTAGGAGATGAAGAAAGCCCTCAACAAGGTTTCACTTAGATATTAAAGACATCATTGAATTGAGTTGTGATGGAGCTTCCTCAATGGTTGGTGAACATCATTCAGTTTGGCATCGGCTAAGGGAAGAAAATAATTCCACAGTGCTCTACAGATGCATCTGTCACTCCCTTGCCTTGGCTATCCGACATGCATTCAATATGTCACACATCCCATCTATGTTGTGTTCTTTCTAACAGAGGTTCTCTGTTAGTTCAGCAATAGTTCCATTTGTCGAAAAGATCTCATATATCTGTTTGCTCTAATGAACCCTGATTGAGAGAGAGCAGGTATGTTGAAACCTTTCTAAAAACCTCTGATACTTGATGGCTGGTGAGATCTAAAGTACTAAGCAACCTGCTGCAGAATTGGTACGAGCTTGCTGCCTATTTTGAAACAGCTACATGGATATGTGGGTTGACAGTCATCTCAAAACAAACACTATCTTGATAGCAGTAGATGAGCCAATCATCAATCTTTATGTCATTTTTCTGACACCTGTAGTTTCTGAATTCAAAAAAGTCAGCAGCTTCTTCCAATCTGACACAATTGATGCTAAGGAATTGATGAAGAGGATTCAGATGCATTCAGATAGTCTTAGAAATCGAATCCACAATCAACAGGCAGTGTCACTGTGTAATTTTGGAGCACACTTTCTGTCAGATATGCAAAAACTCATGCTAAAGTCCACCACTCTGGGGAGATGAAGAAAAGAGAGGATAACATGAAATCTAGCTTGGTTTGTTTCTTCCTGGATTGCTTGGAGCAGCTGGAGCAGAGACTGCCTAGGAATAAGGCCATCTTTCAAGGTCTTACTTTTCTTAGTTCCTCTGTTTCTCCCAATCACGTGGGATCTAAGGTCCCCTTTGTACAACTTCCCATGGCCCATTTGAGAAATAACAATGCAGATGCTAATGGCAATGCACCATTTCAAGATCTTGCCCTTAATACACTGGCTTGCCTCAAGACTCCAGTCCCAATTGCTTCAGTGGAAAGAGTCTTTTCAAACATGGCTTACTTTAAGAAAAAGTTGAATTTTCATCATGAATCAGGGATTCCAAACTAGGTGAAATCAGAGCCAGTTGCCAATGCAGAAGAAGAAGGAAATGGAAGAGAATGCCTTAAAATTCCTGATGAAGGTATTCATAAGACTTCAGAAAGAATCCAGCTCCCTACCAAGACAGCTCTATTCAAATTGCCACTGTTTTTGCACCCTACACATGGACAGAGAACATCTATGTCCACCATTCTTTCCATAAGAATTTTTATCCCAGGGAAAAATGAAGTCTAAATGTCCAATGATGAAGGAGCTGGCCTGGAACACCAGCAACACAAAGAATTTATGGCTGGATGTTCAATCTTACAATGATATAATGTAGAACTTTCCATTTCAACAGTTCAGCTTTGGTGTGTTAAAGATATTCTAACTTCTTGCTTTGAATACAGAAATAGAGAGCGTCTTCTTTCAAGAAATATTTTGTCTTCCTACTTCCAATGTAAAAAACTATTGAATGGGAACACAGTATCCCTTGAGAGCCAAATATTCTATTGTATGAAGCTAAAAGCAGAGATCTGAAGGAAAAGCTGTAATATGCTTTACTGTAACTTCATGATATATGGTTTAAATGATAAATACTATCTGTATTATTTTTTTTGTAGTAATTTTTGTATGATTTTTTATATACTGAAAAAAATTAGTGATAGAAGTAATGTTTAGGAGCAAAATTTAGGTGACTTTTGGTAGAATCTGTCTGATAAAACAGGTTGTGAGTTGAGTTATGAGTTTTGCAATAAATTCCTGTTACACACACACACATCATGGCACTAGGAGTGACATGAGTTGATTCCCACCTGCCAAACCCTTTCATCTAAGTGTGTCAAGATAAAAATGCCAAAAATAGTACTTAAGACAGACTTTTGAACATAGGTAGGGTTACATTTGGCCACACCACTTTCCTGTCAAACCATATACCAAATATAATTCTACCTTCAAGGTAGACACATCCTATACAGGGATGTGTTTTAGCCCACCAAAAAGTGTGGCCACATCGCTTTCGGTGCTCATGTCTGGTCAAAAATGCCAAAATTGATTCAATCTATTTATGGTACTTATGGATGGTCAAATTTATCAATTTAGAGGCCAACAGGTATGTAAACACAACTTGGCTCTGGTAGGAAAATGGTCTGGATTACAATAACCCCAAACGTTTTGTGGGCATGTCATTATATCATGTGCAATGACAGATATATCTGCTAGTATGTAATAAATATCAAAACTTGACCAATTGTTTTCACCTTAATGACTTCAAATAACGTACATGCAAAGCAGCACATTAAACAAAATAAAACAGATATCTATGTAATGCCACCTACCTGGTGAGACAAGACATCCTATAGCCTCCAGTCTGAGACACACATCATTGTTCGACTCAACTGCCACAATGCGTAAAACTTTAGTGATTACCGGTGATGGCAAAATAGTATCCATGATATAAAATGTATCTGGACGATCGAACACCTTTTTGAATGCAAAAATACAAGTAACCTTAATTAATATAATAGGAAATGTTTCAACAATTCTTATCACTGTTAGGGTAATTAACAAGTTCAGATAACTGAAGTTTGGAAAACTGACTTCCTAGTGTATATATAATACATATATACATACACACATAGCTACTCTAGTAATTTTCTTCAAATCAGTTATTGTATACTTTCCCAAGATAGATTTTGTATACAGCTATAATGTTTAATATCACATTGTCTGATAATCTTATCTCTTACAAGTGGTTCTGCTGAACTTTCTGAAATAGTTAATGGATGAAGATCTTCTTCTGTATCACCAATGTGGATTTCAAATTTGGTTATGTAGTGATTTCTAAAGCCATTATATCCACCCATTTGGAGTACTGAAATATTAACATTCACTCCAAAAGTAACTTGGAACCAAGGACGTTCAGAAGAGCCTGAAGATTCGCACCACGACCGTCTTCCATGTCTCCCATCTTGAGGAGGGAAACTATCATGATTAGAATCTGCTTCCAAGAACTGATCTTGGACTCTGTATATACTGCCTGATATCAGGGGTTCTGTAGTGCCATCTGAGCAAGATTCTATATACAGTGTTGGTGTCCAAGGTGTTACTATATTTGGTTCAGTCAATGCTGCGGTAGGTGGACTTAAGTCTGTATCTGTACCTGTACCTGAAAAAAGAAACATTGTTGGGGAGAATTAGTATGTCAATGAGTTTATAACTGCCTGTGGTCAGTGTATCTCCCTTTAGCTCATACAGTTTGAAAGTCCACCTGTCTGCATATCATGCCCAAAACAAAACAACAAAAATGGTACTTGTGGCCAAAAAAACTATTAGACATATAGACCTGGAAATTGTTTTGCATACACAACTCGATTCTGGGAATGATATAGACTCAGTCCCATTGGCCAAACCGACATTCTCTAGCATGTACATATGTGTGCATGTATGTTTATATGTATTTACTTTCCTGCCTAACCACTATATCCAAAGAAACATGTTCTACAGAGTAAATACAACCTACTTCAAGTATAGATCTTAGCTTTCTTTAATGGATTAACTGGATACTTCCTGTTGGCGTGTGAAGCCAAAATTCAGAAAATGAAGTGATTTATTTATGGTATATATGGCCAGTCAAAGTCATAGACTTGAAGATTTAGAGGCATGCAAACATAATTTGTATCTGGTAGGGAAATAAGCGGGGGCAGATTTGTCACACTTATTCCTGTGAGCATGTTATTATATCCCAGGAAACACTGGGTAGGTGTGGTAGTGTATACATGAAGTATTTGTCTCTTTAGTCCATATATACCCCTCTAGTACCCACAATTTAATAAGTTAGACTAATGAACCAATATATATTTGAAATCACATGATCAGGTGACAGTTTTTGGTCCTCGACCAGATCACATCTCTTTCTGTGTTCATGTCAGGGAAAAAGTCAACAATGGTACATATGGCCACATTAACTCTTGGACCTACAGACCTGAAACTTGGCATCCATACACATCATTACTCTAGAAACAACATGGGCTGTATCCTACCTGGCCACATCTCTTCCTTTGGGTGTGTCAGCTGAAAAATAGACTGCACATGTGTGTATATATATTTATGTACATCCATTTTCCTGCTAAATAACTATATAACATGAAAATTCACCCTTTAGAGTAGATATTCTACACCAAGGATGTTTTTTATCCTAAAAAAATACATGAAGACCTGCCACACCTCATCCTGTGGGCATGTCTGGAAAAAAATAGAAAAAATATATTTTGGCCAACCTTTGGACCAATTTAAGTTATTGCACCAAGTTATGTATTGTTCAAACATACTTAAAAATTTCGGAAATACAGATGCATATTACAGTGATAGCATGCTAAACCTTTACCCTATTCCATAATGCCTTGAAATGTCCGAACAACATATATCTGTAGTGCACTTCAGATATCCTCAAATATATTTGCAGCATCAGAGGTATGTGCAGGACTTGTCCAAACTGACCACAACTCGACTGGTACTATCAGGCCAGGTCAAATACGTGGACTAAAAAATTCATGGACCCAGAGGAATGCATGCACAACTTGGCTATAAAGGAATATGGGCTGGATCATACTTGGCCACACCTTTCCCTGTGGGTATGTCATTATATCATGGAAAATGCCAGGTAAATCTGCTAGCTATTTATATAGTGATAAAAACATTTATAAATGAATGAAAAAATAGAGAATTAGGGTTTAAGATCATGGTATTAGTAAAAGTAACAAAGTTTCCAAGTTATCTGTAGCCTGGCTCATAAGGAAGATGTTAATGGAGAATTAGAAAAAATTTAATAATTCTTTTTTATCCTACCTCATTTTGGGAGAGCTCTTTGTCTTTGAATTTTGATATAGACCTTATTGTAGGTTCGAAAACACAACATGTGATAATTTTAGTTTGTTATTATCTTAGCAAAGTATGAATTATTTTTTACCATGCCAAAAGTAAAGGTCTGATCAACCCTAAATAGAGAATGCTAGCACACTCTCTAATACCAGTGATAAAAGCATTTATAAATAAATGAAAAATTAGGATTTAAGGTTTCATCAAAAAGTACAGAAACAAAAAAAAAATTATTACCTACACCAAAAAGTATTGAAACAATGCATGAGAACTCAAATATTATGTACCTAATTCTATATCCCTAAATCACTTCCTCCAAACTTTACAACTTAAGGGGGGGGGGGGTTCTTTAAAGTTGTAAAGGGAAATATTCACTCTATTACTGTCTTAATTATGATTACCCATGATAATAGCATTTTTTTGACACAAAATAAAATTTAACTTTGAGTTAGTGATTTAAGGGATATATAATTAAGCACACATTAATTGACCACAAGTTTTTAGTAATAATTTCAAGAATCAGAAGTCACAGCTGTTAAGTAACACTTAGTCAAACAAGCACTCAGTTTACCAATCTTTTTTTTAATATATATATCTGCAATCTGAAATTTTTTGGTAGTACTTGGGCATGCATGCATGAGATAGAACTACACGTAGCTTCTATAACAGAGGATGTCATAGTTTAATCACTAATACCTTCATTGCAGGATTTATCTGTAACTCGAACTAATGCATGCCATTATTTACACTGCATAAAAAGGAAATTAACTGAATCTATCAAATCTTACCTGGATAGAATTCATTTCACTATGAGATAGTAGTGGGAGAAAAATCACCTTTCTAGTCAGAAGGAAATGAAATGAAGATCCACTCTTCATTATCAGTAAGAAAAATAATAGTAATACAGTACCAGAGGCCCATAGCGGCTTCGCTTGCAATAATGAAGTTTCTGGTTATCCAACAAACAGAAAAAATGTGCAGATATACCTACAGGTTGAGATTTGGCCTAGAGAGACTTAGGCATAGTTAAACCCAGATAGAAGTTGTGTATGCAAGCCAAGTCAAATATTTCTAGAGGTAATGTTTAGAGTTTAGCTGGCCAAGATATTCTTCTTGAAATAATATTTACTCATGGAGATATTGGTGGAAGCTTCACCAAGCTTTATATTTATCACTACAGGGGCAAATAGGACTTTCCGAAGCAGGGGGATTCCAAAAAGAGTAATTGCATGATGTTGCATAAATAAGAAATGTTTGTATGACCACTCACACTATTTCTCATTATAATATTGTCTTTATTATGATTACATTGGGGGGGGGGAGGGGCTTTATCTCACAAAGGGACCTCAGATCTGACCTTCAAATATACTATGGAAGATTCTAATTGTCAGTGACATAACACGTTGCTCAATTTAGATATGCATGTATTTATTGTGATGCAGCGTAGGCATATATATTACCATTAATATGTTATATATACATGCTTATAGTGAATGTAAACATATTTACTGTTATCTGATACTAGCAGCATATACCTGGCATTGCCCGGCCAATGTCAACATGAAACATTATAGAAACCACTCAAATTTCAGCCTAGTTGGCCCTGTGATTAGCTATTGGCAACAAAAAATGAACTCTTGTGGGTGTGGCTAATACCAAACCAAACTAATTGCCACACCCATGTGTAGTTAGTAATGCTCACCCAGTGACTCCATATGCCTAATTTCAGCCTAATTAGTCTATAAATGAGTTTTTGGCTGGCATAATGGTGTCCAAGGGTGTGGAAATGACCAAACCACATCCATTGATTCACGCACATGTGATTAGTAATACTCACCAAGTTACTTGGAAGTCTCATTCCAAATTTCACTCTGGTTGGTTTTTTCATTAATTTTTAATAGCCAAAACAACTTCCAGTGGGTGTGGCTATAGCCAAACCCCACCTATATGCGGTTAATAATGCTTTCTCTGGTACTTGGAGACCACACGCCGAAATTTTTGCCTGATTGATCTTTGATTAACTTTGTTCAACTAAAATAACTTCTTGTGTGTGTGGCTATGGCAAAACCAAACCCATTACCATGACCATATGTATTTAATAACACTAGCCCGGGATCTTGGAGAGCATATGCCACATTTCGGCCCTTTTGGCCCAAGTGTTTCACTGAGATGCCTAGACACACATACTTACATACACAAATATATATTAAAGTATGTTTGTAGATCTAACCCATTTGATCCAAGCGTTATTCAGAAGTCCTTTTTTTGGCAATTCTCCGCTTTACACACTAATGGGAAGAGGTGTAGCCGGGAGAGATCCTGCCCATGTTACTCCCAAAGTCAAGTTGTGTATGCATACCATGCACCATTTTTAACCTTATTTTGTGCCTGACACGAAAACCGAAATGGGTGTGATCATATACATGTACTTAAAACATACCCGAAAATATATTGATTCCTAATATGGATTCATGGGTCTATCTCCCTAGGTCCAAGTGTTTTTACTGAAATACTATTTTTGGCATTTTAAACCTTACCCAGGGAAAGGAAGAGGTATGGCTAAGTAGAACCCAGCCCATGTTACTTCAGAGTCAAGTTGTGTATACATACCAAGTTTCAGTCCTGTAGCTCCAAGGGTTTTCTGGACAAAATACCATATTCAGCTATTTCCTGTTAACATAGTAACCATTTTCTGGATTTTTTTGTCCATGTTTCAAGTTGGATCAAAACTTATCATCATGCTGAGTTTCAGAGAAATCTGTCCACAGGTTTGGCCAGAATGATGATACAAACTTGTAGAGAGAGAGACAGATAGACAGACAGACAGATAGACAGGCAGGCAGGCAAGCAGGCGGGCGGGGGGGGGACGGACGGACAGACAGACAGACAGACAGACAGACAGACAGACAGACAGACAGACAGACAGACAGACAGACAGACAGACAGACAGACAGACAGACAGACAGACAGACAGACAGACAGACAGACAGACAGACAGACAGACAGACAGACAGACAGACAGACAGACAGACAGACAGACAGACAGACAGACTATTCTCACCTTATAGTATAGATTATAGTAATTATTTGCCACAGGTCAGGAGCAGTCTTTTTTTTTTCTAATTTGACATAGTTCAAATGTTTAAAAAAAATTTTTTTTTAATTGGTAGGTTAAATAGAGAACACTCAGATGTTCACACAGAATTTCTTTGTAATTTATTGATTAAGGACCAGAGTAGATTTATATTTGTAGATTATGACTCCACCATTATTTCCATAAGATGTTTCATCCCAAGGAAAATTGGACCCTAAATGCTCCACAATGGAGAAGCTGGCCTGGGACACCAGCAGCAAAGATAATTTCTGGCTGGATGTTCAACCATACAAGTGCTAAAAAATTCTGACTTCCTACTGAATGCAGAAATAGACAGGATCTTCTTTCAAGAATTATTCTGTCTTCCTAATTCTAATCCAGAGAACTATTCCAATGGGACCACAGTATCCCTTGAATACCGAATATTCAACTGCATAAGGTTAGTATTAAAGCAGAGATCTGAAGGAAAAGCTGAAATATGCATTAATGTAACTTCATAATATATGGCTTAAATGATAAATTTTATCTGTGTTAATTTTTGTGTGATTTTTTAAATACTGAAAAATTAGTAGTGATAGAATTAGTGATTTGAGCAAAATTTAGATAACTTTTTGGTAGAATCCACATGATAATACTGGTTGGAAGTTGAGTCATGAGTATTACAATAAACTCTGGCATACACACATCATCAGGGCACTAGGAGTGACATGAGTTGGATCCCACATGCTAAACTTCTTCGTCTGGGCAGGTCAGGATAAAAATGCTAAAAATGGTACTTAGACAAACTTTTGGACATAAGCAGGGTTACACAAGGCCACACCACTTCTCTGCCAAAAATCATACAAATATATCCCGGTCTTCAGGGTAAACACATTATACATAGGAATGCATTTTAGCACACTCAAAAATTGTAAATACATCTCTTTCTATGGGCATGACAGGTCAAAAATGCCAAAAATGATTCGATCCATTTATGGTACTTATTAAAGGTCAAATTTATGGACATAGAGGCCTACAAGCATACAAACACAACTTGATTCTGATAGGGAAAACAGATGGTTTTCAATAAACACACTTTTTGTGGACATGCCATTATATCATGGGCAACAACAGGTATGTCTGCTAGTACATAATAATGAATATATCAAAAATTGACAAATTATCTTTCACCTCTGTGACATTTAAATAATGTACATTCTAAGCAATCCAATGAACCATATAAACAAGATAACAATATAATGCCACATACCTGGCGAGACAAGACATCCTATAGCCTCCAGTCTGAGACACACATCATTGTTCGACTCAACTGCCACAATGCGTAAAACTTTAGTGATTACTGGCGATGGCAAAATTGTATCCATGATATAAAATGTATCTGGACGATCGAACACCTTTTTTGAATGAAAAAAACAAAACACATGTAACCATATTTAATATAGTAGGAAACACTTCAAACTTTCTAATCACTGATATATGAAAATTATGGAAATGAGGAGGAGTAAAAGAAAAAGTTACATAAATATGTATTTTATACTGTATATATATCCTATTATAATAGAGCTAAAGATATTTATTTTTGTGTGTGTGTGTATATATATATATATCCCACCATCATATATAGTTTGCAAGCATCTGTCCATAAGCAATACTACTCATCCAAAACAGAAATTTGAATCATCACAAATTTTTACGGTCTATTTAGGGTATCACTGTGAGTGCGTGGATTGACGTTCATCTTGGGGAATTCTCTGTGAGTAAAGAAAAAATTAATTCAAATGTTACACTGTACAAAAAAAAACCTAAGAAACCATCACCAATTGGTAAAGGCACAGGTCTCCCACACTTATAGTCAGAGTTTTGTATCCTGGACTGGGCTTTAGTCCCCTTTTACTTTCCAGTTCACTCTCCCTTTTTTTCATTTCTTTGTGTTCTTCCAAATCGATAAATACTACTACTATCCCATCTTACTATTATAATATATAAAATAATAGATATGTAGTAGTATAATATTAATATAATAACTCTCCTACTTAATATAACAAGAATTTGGACAATTTCATAACTACATCAGAAAAACTGCTGATAAGGCAGGGTTTTACTTAGTATAATTTAATATAGTAGGAAATAAGTATATGAACTTGTTGGGACCAGAGGAGTATGGGACAACTGAATGTAAGGATGACTGAAGTTGCCCAATGTTGCTCCCAGGGACCTACTTGTGATCAGAGGAAGTTCACAACAAGAATGACAAGATTCCCAAGAAAATAACATTTAAACCATATAAACTTGTTAAAGTTCACGGGTAAAAATACCCACCCTAAAGATTGAGCACAGTTTTGCTGACCTATGTGTTTACACTATTGTGCTTTGTAATAAGTGGAGTGGTGTTCTCAAGCATAGAGTTGCAACCACAACCAGAAAATATTGGGGGGAATATAGACCCACAGGCAGGATTTTATTCTAACTTCACCAAACTTCCTTATAACCACCCCAGGATGATCCCCATCAAACCCTGAAAATTTGAACTCCTTAGGCCCAATCATCTGGGAGTAGTTAGCAAACAAATCAACCTTCACCAAACTTCCTCAAAACATGCCCAGGGTGACCCCATCCAACCCTGACAATTTAGCCCTTCAGACCCAATCTTCTGGGAATAATTACTGAACACACAAACAACAGACAAACAAACAAACAAGCTGAAATTATACAGACAAACAGAAAAACTAACAAACAAATTGAAAGTTACAGTAAGATAATATGATAAATTATGGGTACAAAGATAATTTTCTGATCAGTTGGATATACTCAGGATAGACTGTAGCTTGTCCTTATTCCCAATAATATAAAGTGGACTGTCAATATCTCATGTTGCACTCTGTAGCTACACTAACCGAAGTTTTTCCATTATTCACTAAATTGCATACTTGTATCTTGAACTCATGGAGTTGGGTAGGAAAAAAACAGCTGCTATACTTCTGGGCCAACTATTTGATTATGTGTATGCAATTTAATAATTGCTGCACTTTATTATCTGACCAGTTTCCATTGTTGTGTGTTTTAAGTTGTGTTAGATTAACTGACATATTAAGATAACTGACTACATACTGTATATATAAAAAAAAATTATATATATATATATATATATATATACACACATACACACATTGCTAAACTAATAATTTTCTTTAAATAAATTGATGTATGCTTTCCCAAATCAGATGTTGCATATAGCTATATGTTTCAAATCACATTTTCTGACAATCTTAACATCTTACAAGTGGTTCTGCTGAATCTTCTGAAGTAGTTAATGGATGAAGACTTTCCTCTGTACCATCATCACCAATGTGTATTTCAAATCTGGTGATGTAGTGATTTCTAAAGCCATTATATCCACCCATTTGGAGTACTGAAATATTAACATTCACTCCAAAAGTAACTTGGAACCAAGGACGTTCAGAAGAGCCTGAAGATTCGCACCACGACCGTCTTCCATGTCTCCCATCTTGAGGAGGGAAACCATTGTGATGAGAATCTGCTTCCAGGAACTCATCTTGGACTCTGTATGTACTCCCTGATATCAGGGGTTCTGTGATGCCATCTGAGCAAGATTCTATATACACAGAATGAGAAATCATGAATAATGAGATGGAAGAGTAACACCACACATATCTATGTGATATGACTACCACACAATCACTGAGGCACTGTAATGAGACAGAGGACGAACACCAATCAAGCTTACAAGACATGTCAACCAGACTAACACAAATACTACATTTAGAAACAAGAAATTATTGCCGATAATGTCTACAAAAAATGTTGAACAGACAAGAAATAAGAGTAGCCTCCTCTAACACACGTCCTCCTGTAATACATGCCCTCCTGCAAGATATGCCATCATGTAAAACCTGTCCTCATATTGGACATATCTCCAGTAAGACATACCCTACTTTAAAACATGACTTTCATTAATATATGTCCTCTCATAACACATGTACTCCTGTAAGACATGTTCACCTGTAAGACATGCCCTTAAGAAATGCATGTCTTCCTATATTACATACACACCAGTAAGACCTGTCCTCTTGTAAGACATGTCTTCCTGTAGGACAAATCATCCTGTAAGAAATGCTATCCTGCTAAACATGTACTCCTGTAAGATATGTATGCCTGTTAGACATGACTTCCTATAAGATGTACCCTCAAGTAAGACCTGTCCTCCTGTAAAACATGTATTCCAGAAAAACACATTTACCTGAAAAATATGCCATCCTGAAGGCATGCACTCCGGAAAGACATGTCCTCCCATAATACATGTCATCCTACAAAGCATGCCCTCCCTTAAGACAATTATTCCAATAATAATGTCATCCTGAAAAATATATACTCCAGAAAAACATATCCTCCCACAAGACATGTAGTCCCCTGGCAATTTACTATAGCCTGTACAGTTCATTCTACTATTGATGGATATCAGAAACACACCATCAGGTATGGATTCACAATACATTTGTTTGTAATTCAACATCCTAACAGAATATTAGTAATACCTTAGGATCAGGAACATCTGTAATTGTTTGGATAATTTAACATTCTATAATATTATTTGTGCAAGCAAATATTATAATATAGATTAGCAAGTTTAGGTGACTTGATTATGCAAAGAAGCTGTACAGCTCCAGAAATTTACACTTGTTTTAGTGTTTACCCCCTCTCCCTCCCCCCCTTTTTAACTGGGAGTTTGTAAAGAGTGTGGTTTCCCACAATGGGTGTGGTTTGGGTTAATAACTAAAAGGAACTACCCATTTAAATCCTGGGTCTGCCCCTGACTGAACCATGTGGAAGCAGAAGAGCATGGATTAAATCTTCAGAATTTGTCAGTCAAGCATACATAAAGATTATTGATGCCTCAACAAAAAGAGTCAGGCAGACTGTGTGTACTGAGGAAATAAATTATGATTGCAATTAACTAAAACCTCATTAAGCAGGTCATCATGTAACACATTTCTTCCCTAAGATATTTTTTCCTGTAAGACATGTCCTCCCACAAGACATGTCCTCTTGTAAACATGTCCTTCATTAAAATAGGACCTCCACTAAGACATCACCTCCTGTAACATATGCCCCATAATTATACCTGTACTCTCATAGAACATTCCTACGGTAAGAGGTTCTCTCCTTCAAGTCATGTTTTTATGTAAGACACATCCTCCTGTAAAATATGCCATCCTGAAGACATGTCCTCCTGTAAGACATGTCCTCCCATAGACATATACTCCCGTAAGACATGTCATCTTATGTGCTCCCCAAGACATATCCACCCCTAAGACAATTTTGTGACCACAGCCCACCAAAAGTGAACCTAGCAAGACATTTGGTTGAAGGCTGCAATTGCATGCTAGTAAAAACAATTATAGTTGGTGCTTATTTTGTATCATGTTTTATGGAAGCATCAGAAAATATGTTATATGCTTAATTACTTCCAATGTTAGTCTATTAAGTCTTTAGCTTATATCAAAAGGTTTGTGGATACTATCCACACAGTTTTCATTCTACAATACTTTGAGGAGGGGGAAGGGCTCTTCCTTTACATTCCCCAACTTATTTGGTTGAATGAACTATCAGAAAACTAGTGCTCAAATTGTAGTAAGAACAAAGTCCATTAACACTTTAAACGCCTAACTGTAGCTAGCACAGCTCAGAGGCATAATAGTGGCACTCAAATATTGTTTGCCATCAGTAAAAAGCTTTAAACTCACACACAAATAATACCAAGGTGTTGGGGGGTCTGAGAAAGTCTTGGTGTAGCCTATATGGACAAATTTTTTCTACCAAACTAAATAGCTAGTTGATAACCAGTTAAATTAATCTTTAGCGGGATATACTTACCTGCAAAGTGGATCAACGGAAAGGAAAGACACAATAGAGAAAACACCCAGCCTTCTACTTCCATTCCTTCCCAACTCAACGTTGGATACCTCCGAGTCTTTCAGTTTTCCCTAAATATGATTAAAAAAATTTTATATTAGAGTCAGCCACCAGAAAGCAGTGTCCGATAACTTGATACTCTGAACCGGTGGGTGGGGGACAGTATTGAAAAGTAATAATTACTTCTTTTTTTAAATGGAAAAAAAAAAAAAAAAAAAAAAAAAAAAAAAAATTGAGTAAAATAGAGTATTATGGGTAACTATCTTTTAAGCTTAAGTGATATGCATTTTGAGCAGTATAGGCTCTTGATTACCTTTAAGGATTTTACTGTAAGACTAATTTTGAAATAGCCCAGCAAAAAGCTGGAGAATACTAGGAGCAGCAACAATAAAAAGTAAAATCTACCAGAGGCCCATTTGCAGCTTCACTTGCAATAATTAAGTCATCAATTGTCCAACAAATATTATCAAAAAGGACATTGGAATAGTCTCATGTTAATTCTGCTTTACAGTTATTCCATTGATTGGATAAATAATTTCCATTACTGTGCTTCCACAAAAATTGTGAAAGTCTCCAGTTCATTGTTTCAATTATTAATGTTGTTCCTCTAATTTATTTATTTTATCATTATTATTATTATTATTATTATTATTATTATTATTATTATTATTATTATTATTATTATTATTATTATTATTATATATATATATATATATATATATATATATATATATATTATTATTATTATTATTATTATTATTTATTTATTTTTTTTTTTTTTTTTTTTTTTTTTTTTTTTTTGAGTTATAATGTCTCCAGCTCATGACATTGCTCCAGCTGGGATGTTTTTTTTGCTTTCAAATATTGTCAAATAGCTGGTCTAATTCATGCTTGAGGGAGGATAGTTTCCTCACTGATGCCCACCATGTATTCATTCATGGGAGGAATCACTGTCCACGCTGGTCCCCTCACTTTCCACACTTAGATATAGATATCGATATTGATATAGATAGATAGATAGATAGAGAGAGAGAGAGAGAGAGATAGATAGATAGATAGATAGATAGAGTTCATTTTGAAGAGTAATAATTTTTGGATTTCTTCAAATACTAGTTACCCCAACTACTTGACATTATATGAAAAAGGCAATGGCCACGTCACATGATAATCTATCATAACATTGAGTAATTAGAGTTTTCATTTATATCTCAACTACATTCTGATTCTAATTCAATGAAATATTGCATGATATTCCTAGGGTAAGAAGATGGAAGATCTCATGGCAGGATAAATCTTCCCTAAACTAATCCCCCCTCCTTTCACCTTCTCTTACTCTCTTTCTCTCCCAGGCAATAGAGGGAGAAATTCACAAATACCCACTTAACACTTTGCTTTAATTGGATGATTTTTTTTTTTTTTTAATTTTGTGAGCTTGATTGGTTAGAAATATATATCAATATTCCTATAATAAATTAGTTGTTGCTATACCTTTTATTTAATTATCAACATCTATTTATAAATGCTGGTACCCATTCACCCACCCCCTTTGTACTATAATTAATAATCATTGTGACAAACTTCCTCATTTTAAAAAGGGTTTGCAAGGGTGAAAATTGGCATCCAGTGCTATTCTTGGTATTTGATGGAGGAACTGAAATTCTTGTCCTGTGTTGAAGGAAAGGACCTAACCATGTTACACCCTCTACACAGCACATCAAGACTCACT
>OZ017783.1:11469955-11490586 GCA_963969325.1 Lycopodina hypogea
AGTGGGTCTTTTGTTTACTTTCGCTAAAGGGGGCTTTCTCTGCAGTCTGCTTTCTTACATAGCTGTTTCATGGATGTTTATATCTTTACTCAGCAGTTGTTGTTTGTTGTTTTTTCTTGTAGCTTGTCTATGGCATATTTCCATGGTATGTTTACATACCTTGGTTTCCTTTGCACTAAAGCCTCAGATCAGCAGTTTCTTAGATGTTATAGTGCAATAGTTAAGTCCTGGGGTTAATGGAATCCATAACCCCAGTTTTGGGATAGACAGGCCTTCTCTTTATGTAGGATGTAAAAAAAAAATAAATAGATAAAAAAAAAAAAAAAAAAAAATGAATAAATTTAAAAATAATTTGGTGTTCCTATGCGACTTAGGGTTCTCTTTATCTCTCTCTCTCTCTATCTCTCTCTCTCTATAAAGTTGTTGTCTCTGTAATCTGTATGTCTTCCTGTATCACCTTCAGTTTTCAAGTTAGACCCATAAACCCATAAACCCATATATTTTTGGAGTCAGTATCTCCAGGAGAGCGTTTAAGTACCATATATGGCCAATGCCACTTACTATGTTTGTATCAGGCCAAAAAATGCCAAAAAAATGGTACTTTGGACTGATAAACCCTTGGACCTACAGAGCTAATACTTCCCAGATACAATCCTTGGATGAATATTAAGTGTTTTCACAACCTAAAAAAATTTCAAAACTGTCACCCCTGGTGGGGAAAAAGGAATTTAGATTACCATTTAAAAAGCCTAAAATACCATGACTCAGTGGTAAAAGCACACGTCTCTCAAGCAGAAACTCAGTGGTTCAAACCTGTACTAGGTTAATTCCCCCCCCTCCCCCTATTTTTCCCTTCCTTTTATTTCCTTCCTTCTTTTCTTCATTTACCCCCCCCCTCCAGTCTACTTTACCCCCATACTTCCTTCTATAATATTTTCCTTCTTTTTGCCAATTTTATTTTCCAAATTCTCCCACAGTTCAAATGTTTTTAAAATAAATCATTTAAAATTGGTAGGTTAAATCAAGAACTCACAGACATGCACACAGAATATATTGGATTAGGTACCTGAGTAAATTTCTATTTATAGATTATGACTCATTATTTGTTATTTATTGAATTGGTTTATTATTCATGGAGTTGATTTGCAAATTGCTGAGTTAATTTGCTACATGCGGATTACTGGTCTGAGTAGGAGGAAGTATACTTGCACACACACACATACACATAATTATAATTAGGTAACTTGTCATTAAATGATCTATTATTGTGTGATATTGTCATCTCAATTGATTGGATGCCAACTAATTTAAAGGAGGCTGATCTCTGAAGTTGTTCTGAACCTTGTTGCCAGCAAGTAGTGAAATTTGGAAAGAAATTGGAAAGGAAGAGGTCTGATTTGGAAATGGCCAAAACTCTCAAAGGACTGAAATGGATTTTCAGAATAATTCAGGGATACCAGTCAAAGTTAAACCATAGCAAGAGAAATCTGTGTCCACAATCCTTTCCATAAGATGTTTCATCCCTGAGAGAACTGGAATATAACTGCCCCACAATCAAGCAACTGGCCAGGGACACCAGAGAATTAATGGATGGTTGTGCATTCATACAAGGATCCAATGGGGAACTTTCCATTCCAACTGTTCAGCCTGGGTGTGCTGAAAATGTTCTGTCTTCCAATTTCGAATGCAGATAAGTTGCACATAGGCAAATATTAAAGCTGCGATCTGAAGGAAAGCTGTGATATGTTCAAATACAAATTTGTAATATGTTGTTTGGTTGCTAAATATAATCTGTGCTGGTGTTTTTATAGTGATTTTTTTTGATAACTGAAAATGAGTAGTGATGAAAAGTAGAGATTTTGAGCTGAATCCACCTGGCAACACTGGTCTTGAGTCATGAGTATTTCAGTAATATTTCTGTGAATGGAGAGTCTTAAATTACATTGAATTGGATTCTCTCTACTCAGTGTGGTTATTCCTATTCAAACCTCATCCTGTAGGTTTGTGAGGCTGAAAATTCCGCTTGGGCAATTCTTGGACACAGACTGGGTCAGACTTGGCCACACCACTCTCCAACCAATCAACCATAAAATTATAACCCACTCTTCAAGAGTAGGCACATCTTATAGAGTGGATGGATTTTGAGCCAAAAAATAATTTGGTTCACCTGTCCACATGAACCTAGAAACCCAGAAGCACAAAAACAACTTGAATCTTTTGGAGAAATGGGTTGAGTAACATCTATCTATCTATCTATCTATCTATCTATCTATCTATCTATCTATCTATCTATCTATCTATCTATCTATCTATATTAGAAGACCTATTAACTATGTAACTATGTAACTATGTAACTATGTAACTATGTAACTATGTTTGTCCATTTCTCAAATCCCTCTGTTAGATTTTACCAAACTTTTAGGGATGGAGGAGATCCATCCTGAGATGGTTTTATGCCAGGTGGCATGTCTGGGAAAATAGAGAATCTGTCTGTCTGTCTGTCTGTCTGTCTGTCTGTCTGTCTGTCTGTCTGTCTGTCTGTCTGTCTGTCTGTCTGTCTGTCTGTCTGTCCGTCCGTCCGTCCGTCCGTCCGTCCGTCCGTCCGTCTGTCTGTCTGTCTGTCTGTCTGTCTGTCTGTCTGTCTGTCTGTCTGTCTTGTTTCTTTCAGAGAGTATTAGAAAATCATAAAAAGATTGAGTTCAAATCAAATCAAATCATTCTTAAAAATAGTGATTTCAAATCAAATCAAAATCACAAATTTCAAGACGATCTCAAATCAAAATCAAATCTAAATAAAATTTATTTTATGATGAGATTTGACATGGTGAGAAGTTGAGACATTTGTCTGCTATGTTTTTCACCCCAAATGGTTGCACCTTGGTCACCTGATGGACCTTGAATAATTTTTCTTTCAGCTCTTGATCCAGCAAGCTCCATGTCTTGTACTTACTCATAAGAGATCTAATTTAAGTTGGGGCTGCCATCTGAGTGGACAAGTCAGTGGGTGCAAAAATCTCTTCGGTGACAAGGTTGTAGACACTTGTGGGACTGAAAAAAGGACCAATTATGGTGTGAGGGATTCACCAGCTGTGAAGGTTTTACTTATCAAATTACAAGGGATGAGTGACCTTAATTGCAGCAGTGCAACACTCTTTGAGCTAGTTCAGCATTTTCGATCCAGTTAAAATAGTTATTAAATTTATAGTGAAGCACACAGAACCACCAGAAAGTAGATGTTAGAGAACACTAATGAGTAATGACTCATTATTCTAATTCAAATATATACTTCTGCTCAGCTATTTGTACAGATGATTAATATGCTTTAAACAACAACCTGAACAGGATGGATAGACCTATCAAAATTTATTAAATCACAATGCAATATAATTAGAGAAGAAATTAATCTGGTCATACACCATCTTACCATTACTAAATAGATTTGTAGAGTCAGATTTACACAATACATTTATTAAATAGTGATTAACAGAAATACATGCAGAGAATTCTTCAGTTAGAGTTTATGCAAAGTTCCTTCCACTTTATCAGGAGTCAGATTTGATTTAATTTTCTCAGAGTTTTTCCAAATCAAAAATCACCAATCAAATCACTTATGTAAAAAAAATTTCAAATCAAATCGGATCACTCAAAATTTATTTCAAATCACGATTTGCAAATCATCAAATCAAATTGTCTAGGCAAGAGTGTTTCCTAGTTGGCAAAATTAAATTTTTGAACTTTGCATGGAAGAAACCAGTTTATTTACTGGACTAATGTTTTAAACAAGCCAGTTGCTTTATCCAAGAAATAAAACAATTTAGAAGCAACTTTCACAAATATAATCGATCAGATATATACCATTTGTTTAGAGAACCCTAACCATAGACCCATATCTCTCCCACTCTCTTCTATTAATCTTGTGCTGTAGTCTGTGGCTTCCCCTCTTGCACCAGTCCATGTATCACCAACTTTTTACAATACACTTACGATTGTATAAATATGATGAATTTCACCATTTAATTACTTGGAACAAGTCTGCATTTAAAACAGATAACAAATGATGAAAAACAAACAGATGTTGTCACCATCCAATGTGTCACTTGAATTATTGTTGTGTACGCAAGTTATTATGGTTTGAATCAAGCCAGACACAATATATATAGTACCTGTATTTGTAGTATAACTTTCAGCTTGGCACATTCTCAATTCATATTTTTCATTCAGTGTGTTAATTTCTAAACTGCAGTATGTGAAACTGAACAGATACTCACAAATGATGACGAGCTTTTGACACCTATAATCCGAGTCAGCAGTTCTGGTGACAGTTCAGTTATAGAAGGCAGTATTTGGTGCATAACTAGAGATATGGGCTATGATAATTCCTACATTCAGCTGAACTTCTCCACGGTATCCCCCACTTACATGAGAGCTCGAGGCAGCCAAAATACAAATAGTTTCACATTGGAAGTGCAGGATGAGACTGATAATTTTAACACCTATGCCATCACAAGTGAACCAACAGTGAGGATGGTGCTCAGTTTACAAATCATTGTATATATTATTTATGACATTGCAAATTGTGTTCTAGCATATCCATATGGTTGTACACATTTTTATTGGATTACTGCAACATTCTTCATAGTAAGCATTGCATCTTCAAATCATACTATTTGCATGAAAATTTACCAAATTAAACTTAGACAGTTTACAACATAGCTATCTATTTATCAATACTTTATTTAATATATGTATATTACTATTCTTTTAGATCTTCACTATATCTGGTGGTTATGAGGTGTACACCTTTTGGAGTCCCATTCAGGGGAAAATATTTAGATTATCTGATTATGAACCTGCTGGTATCAAGGATGATGTCAAGGATGTGTGCTGGACAATTGAAATCCATGGATGCATAGTAAACACAAGTATAACAATAGAAGCATACTATAGCACTATGAAAATACTACCTTGAATAACAACTAAATAAGAAAATATCAATATCTTATGCTAAAAAACATGATGTTGTGGCAATGGGTGTGGTTTTACCACAGCCACACCCACAAAAGTAACTTGGGCTGCCAAAGCTAATTAAAGGAACAATGAGTTGGACTGAAATTTGGTATGTGTTCTCCAAGTAACTGGGTGAGCATTATTAACTACATGCGGTATGGCAATGGGTTTAGTTTTTCATAGCCACACCCACAGGAAGCTGTTTAGCTGCCAAAAGCTAATTACGGGACCAATCAGGCTAAATTTTTTATGTGGTCTCCAAGTACTCGGGTGAGCATTATTAACTACATGTGGGTGTGACAATGGTGTATTTTTTATGACCACACCCACAAGAACCAATCATACTGAAACTTGGTATGTGTACTCCATGTGACCACAAGAGTATTAATAACCTCCTATGACTGTGAGTGTGCCTAGCTACACATAAAATATTAATGGAGAGACTTAGATTGGTCAAGAAGAGCATCAAGTAAAACAAGACTTAATTGAATCCCCGAAGTACAAGCATAGCCACACCCACAGGAGATTAACACACTTCCTGGTCACATGCTGGACAAATCAGGCTGAAATTTGGCATGTGGGCTTCATGTGACCCTGAATGTTATTACCCACCTGTGTTTGTGGTTATGGGTGTGGGGTGCCAATAAACAGTATAAAAAGTATGAATCCCAATATGGAGAAATATTTCATTCAAGCTGCTACCAGCAAATCTGGTTTTAGTTAAATATACCACTTTCATACTTTGCTGCACCAATACCATGCAACAAAGCGGTAACAGGCCCACTGATCAAACATTGGGAAATAGTGTGAGTGATCATACAAATATTTCCTATTCATGCAACACCATGCAATTACTTTTTTTAGAATCCTCCCCCCCTCCTTTAGAAAATCCTGGATTTGCCCCTGCATTGATAAATATAAACTTGGTAAAGCTTCCATGAATAGCTCCACAAATAAGGATAATTTTAAGAAGATATCTTGGCCAGCTAAACCCAAACCTTCACTTCTAGAAAAATGTAACTTGGCATGCATACACAGGGTTTAACTATGCCTAAGTCTCTCCAGGTCAACCTGTCTGGCATGTCTATGTGTATATTTCTGTTTGTTGTACAACCAGTGACTTTATTATTGCAAGTGAAGCTGCAATGGGCCTCTGATACTATATCATTGTCTATTCCGAGTGAAGTGAAGAATCAGGCTTACTTAGCGAATTTGGTGTAAACTTGGTCCTCATCTCCTCTGAGATGGCTTAGTGGATTTGGCCAAAATATTGGTGGGGATACTTTGGAGGGGTTTCAAAGTAACATGGGATGATCAAAATTGGAAAAAGTAGCAACACTGGTGAGGGAAAAGATAAATCAAATTTTTCATACAAAAAAAAAAAAAAAAGCCTGAAAACAAATGAAAAAGTTGTAAAGGCTTGAATCTTCCAAGCTAAAAGTCCCATGTTCTATACCCAGAAGTTCTGTTTTCTTTTCCTTCACTCTTTTATTTCCCTTTAAAAAAAAAGATATAAATTTTTTAAATAATTTTTTAAAATTTCATTTTATTGTTCTTTTCTGGTTCCCAAGTTAATTTTTATAAGATTTTTTCTGGGCATAGTAGGATAAATCACCGAATATGTTAATTCAGGTGTATCAAAGTAGCTGCATTGAAAAGGTGGCACTGACAAGGATTCTGTGTGGCATGCTTTATGGAAGTTATAGTGGTAGTTATGTCACTCATGGTGTACAAGAAAAGGTGGGAAAAGTTAAAAGGTAAGTTTCCCAGCTGTGGAGAGCCTGTACTCATTTGCAACAGAGTACAAATTAAGCATACATGAAGTATACATCTCTCATGAAGTTGTGTTCAAGTTCTAGATCATGAAAGACTACTTCACATTATATAGCTATTTCTATAACATGTATTAATGTTTGTTTTTATTTATTTTAAATCACAATTTTATTTCCACCCCCAAGATAGGCTCCTTAAGAAACAGTTTATCTTCTCTTTAACACAGCTGTCAAGCACTTTTAAATCTCTGCTGGAAAATGAGACTATTATGTTTTAAAGAATAATGGCAATGAAAATATAGCTTGTCAAATTTCCATTTGATGTATTCTTGCTTTAATTTAGCTCCCAGTTCAGAGAGTCACAGACAATTGCAGAAAGTTTTCCAATTTAAACAGCACTTTCTAATTGTGGTAGGTTTAAATTGATTCCTAATTTTAACCATTAAAACAATTGTAATAACTAATTAGGAATCACTCCCCTAAAATACCTTAAATGAGTTCAGTAAAACTGTGAAGCATATAATCCTCTACAACAGCCAAAAAATGAGGTAGGAATGTATACAGCGGCTTATGGGATTCCTTCTTTGGATGGCTTCTAGTTAGTCTTTCCATCTTCTCTGAAATACATTTTATTTGCATTAAATGATGCAGTTATGCTGGGTATACAATGCTAGATGTTGATAGAAATTCATCATACAATGGTATGATCACCATATAAATTACTGAGATTCACTTGGTGATTGTATTATAAAAAACAATTTTTTTTTATGAATGAACAAGTGTTGATGAGAGTGTATGTAATAATGTGCAGGTATGTTCCCTTGTTCTGATTCCTTCCACTATTGTGTCAGCATCTTCTTGTTACTTACATCACATACTTCCATTTTTCTTGTTTGGTATCTCTTATAGTTCTTTCTACAGCCCCTATCAACCCTACCCAACAAAGCACTACAACCACGTCCATTACTAATAGTAGTACTACCCAACATATGACCACTGCTACCTTGATTGCTAATAGTAGTGCACCCCTCAGTATTGTAGCAGCAGCTGTTATTGCAGTCTCTGGTCTCCTGCTCATCTTCCTATGCACACTAGTACTAGCTATCACTCTGGTCAAGATGGCTCAGCAAAAGAAGAAAAGAACTTCAGCTGAAACACCCACAGCCATATTGTCAATGAAAGTGCAGGAAAATGAAGCAGACACACCCACTTATCAGAATATTGATAAATCCTATACCAGCAATATTAACACGGAATCTAACCTGGCCTACGAAACAGTGAAGGAGCAGGAAAATGAAGCAGGCATACACACTTACGAGAGTATTGATGAATCCCATGCTAATAATATAAATACAGAATCTAACCTGGCCTATGGAACAGCCAAGTAAGGTAAGCTTTATTTTAATCAATTATCATGGAATGACAATATTATGATACAACTTACACACATATCCAGAATTGTAGTGTTATATTTGTATATAGTTACTAATAACTTTGTTGTTAAATTTAACTTTATTTGCAAGATAGAACACAAAGGAAAATGTGAATAACATCATTCTTGAATTTTCTACATGGTTTAATTGGTAGACTATATTACATGTAAAGAGTGGCATTTTATCACCTAGTATTTTATATCATAAATATTTACACGTACATGTCTAATCTACATATATGAATGTTTGCATTATTAGACTGATGACTACTACTAATGATTTCTAAGATTTGAGAGAGGATGAAACAGTACCTACAATCAAACCCAAGCATTCCCTAATGAACTATTGTGTACTCGACATGTTAGAATGTCAAAATGTCAACCTTTTTCTATTGTTCTTATTTTGTTTTTGGTTAATTTCTACTTGATTGTTGTAATACTTGCATAGAGAACATATAATTCTAGTAAACATGTTATAAGTGGAAACAGTAAGTAATTATCATTTACTACCAAATTATGCAGCTTAATCTGCAAATTTATATCCTATTTTATGAATTTTAATTTATCGTTATTGTATTCCAAAGTTGTTCAATATTAGTGGTCACTAAAGATGAAGTCTCTTGGTAATTTTTATGAATTAAAAAGATTACATTTTTATAATATATTTTTTACATCTTTTAAATCTTGTCCCAAATCAATTTCTAACCCCTTTAGTGTGTTTGATGGATACCTTGAATGCACAGCTGCGGCTTAGAGTATGTCATTCTTCACATTGTCACTTTTCTTTTTTTTTTTTTTTTTCATTTGTATATGAAGCTGAATGTATGTCCTTGTGGTGTTTCACTTGACCTCTCTTTGTTTTAGTTGTTTGGCTTTAGAATTTTTTTGCATAGTGATGGTCTTCTTTTTCTTGGCATTTGTGATTATTAGAAGTGAGCCTTTGAATCTTGTATGATAATCTTTAATAGTAGATATTTCCCCCTAATATCATGGTTTTCAAGTGGCTTTGGCATACCCTTTTGCACTTTGTTTTAGTAACCTGGTTTGTTTGTTTGTTTTAAAATTTTTTTATTTATTAATTTTTTTTCCCTTTTTTTAAAAAAATTTATTAATTCGGTGGTGCAGGAAGTAGTTGCAGTCAATTGAATATGGCCCTGAAATAAAATTGGGTTTTAAAATTAAAAAAATATTTTTATAAATTTAATTTCCTGTTTATGTAAATGAGTTTTGTATTTGTATGCCCATGTTTTAGTATCATAAATGAGTGGGTTTTTGCCTGAAAATTTATAGTTTTGAAGTTTCTATTTACCTGTATTTAATCTTGAATAGGTTTTGTTTGTATTTTCAACCTCAATTATTGTGTGCATGCACCTGTTTTTTAAAGTTATAGCTGCAATTAGCTAGGCAATGGACGTCTCTTTGAAATGGTAGTGTGTGAATGTCTATATATTCCCTTTGATTAAAAAAAAGGCATATGTCAAAGAAAATTCTTTTGGGCTCTTTTGGTTACTCCACTTGAAAATGGAGTGTGGACAAATGGAACTTAGCTCAGGTTACTTTCGTTTACTTGAATATCATATCTTCAAAGTTTTACTAAATATAAAGTGCAACAAGTCTATGATAGTGGAACAATTTTAAGTTACATGGCATCATTTCTGTGATAGCACATACTGCTAATTAGAATGCAATAGCTGTCCCAATAGGTCCAATCACATCATTTCCTTTTTTCATTTGCAGTGAATTCTGTATGCATGTGGTTAATTATGTTGCTAACTTCCCCTGCCAGGTTTATAGTTTTGGGCACACTTTCAAGGCTTCTGTACCATGTGGTAGTGCTGCTGCTGACTTCCCTCCCTTCAAGGGTGTATAATTCAGGGCTTGTGATATTTTTTTGGGTAAATATGTAGTGGACAGTATGTATTAAACAAATCAGTCTATTTCAGGACAAGGAGATGATTGGTTACTCTTATTTTCCTTTTTTGAGGTGTATTTTGATATGCCGTGTAGAGCGTGTAACATAGTTAGGTCTTTCCTTGATAAATGGACTAGGCCAACATAACTTTTGTCATCACTATTACACAAATAGCATCAGTGGACTTTATTATTCTATTCATAACACTAGTCAAGGGCATTAACATAGAATTTCAATCCCTCCATCAAATAGCAAGAATAGCACTGGGTGTTAACTTTCACCCTTGCAAACCTTTCTTAAAGATTAGAAAGTTAGGCCCAGTGATTATTAATTATAGTACAAAAGGGCGAAGGTGAAGTGAGTGTGGTAAGCCTTGTCCTTAAAGATTAGAAAGTTAGGCCCAGTGATTATTAATTATAGTACAAAAGGGCGAAGGTGAAGTGAGTGTGGTAAGCCTTGTCCACACTGCACAATAAAACCGGTTTCACCCGTATCTGGAACAGGTTACACCCGTCTATACTACATCCGGTTTTATCTCACCCGGTTCTACCTGAAACCTTCAGAAGGGTAGGTTTCAAGCGGCTCAGATCTATTGAATACACCTGTGGCTTTATTGCTGATGTTTGGCTATTAGGGGTTTAACTACTAACAGTTCTCTCCCCACTCTCTATCTTCCCTTTGTGCATACCAGAAAATAAAGAGGTAAAGGAAAATCAATTAATCTGCTCAGCCAATTAGTTCGCCCACGCAGGTGATGTGGAGCGGTTAGGCACTATGCTAGTGTGGATGCAAGAACAGGGGTTGCTGGAGAGAGGTAAAAACCCATTTATAGTGTGAACAGGGGTTAAGTGTAGCACTGGTACAAGCATTTAATAATCAAGGTTGTAATAATAAAAAAATTAAACGAGCAGGCAACAACTAATTTATTTTAGCAATTTCAATGTACCATTAGATGAATCCATAATAGCACTGTGAATATTTCAAATCAAGCAAATTGGCAGAATTTTCAGAATACAAAAAAAAATGTGTTTGTTTAAAATTTGTGGATTTCCCCCTATATCACCTTGGAGAGAAAGTGAGAGAGAGAGAGGTTGGTTAAGGAAAGATTTATCCTGTTGTAAATTGTTTCTTACTCCAGGAGTATCATGCAATATTTCATTGGATTTGGATCAGAAATGTGGTTGTGTATATAGAATAATAAATAAATGAAAACACTAATTACTCAATTTTTTAAAAGATGAGTCATGTGACAAGGACAGTGTCCTTTGCGTATATGTAGAGTAGTTGGGGGTAATTAACATTCCAAGGAACCCATAAATTAATACTCTTCTATATGAATTGGTTATAAGTATGCATAGCATAAACTTTTAACCTGATGAACATTATTTTTTGAAACATCTTTTATTTCTAATTTTGACCTGGGATGGTTGCTACAACAGTTAACCATTTATCTAAATTCACATAATTCCCATCAATAATGGAATGTCTGAATAATTGACATCCAGGAGTGAGTAATTTTTTTCTTCAGTAGAGGTCATCATATCTTGGAGAATGTTTTGAATATATGAAGGTTGATCTTGATAGAATGCTATGCAAGGCATCCTTGTGGAAGGGCTACGATTAATCGCATATTGTATTAGCCATGCAGATTAATCATTGAAGACACCTGGAAAAATTTGCAGGGTTACCATTACTCTCAGCATAAAATTTGTCATTTAATGGGGGGAAATTATTGCTACTTGTTAACAAACTTTTTATCATGATTAATAAAAATATACCCTGGTGGATTCTACCTTCGTTCAGCTGTCATCTTCAGATTACATCCAAGACCGAACTAGATTTTGTATACTGTGAATTCATATGCAATGAAAATAACATAAAATAGGTTGCAAATAGTCAAGATGGTAACTGGTCTATCATAGTAGTGCCATCTAACAATAGATCTGATTATGCATGTTCAGTTTAAGTCTAATCTGATATAAAGATAAGTGCTGGAGAGAGGCATGCAGCATGATGGCTACCAAATAAGTATTTCAATTTTGTTCAACCAGTAAGTTGTTTGAAAGTAAAGATTATAGTGTGTAATAAAAAATTAGTTTTCAAGATCATCTTCCCTTATTTGTGATACTGTTTAGAATCTGACACCAGATTCTACTCCCCTGTTCATGTTTCCATGTTTGCTTGCTAAGATCAGCCTTTTAATTATTCCTGAAACCAGTAATGCAAGTAAAATTTCAGAATAGTTTTGGTTTCAATGGGTGGTTATTTGGTTTTACATGGCGCAATTCTGCATAGAGAATGTTGTATAATGCACTTATTATAACTAGTAGTGCACCCCTCAGTACTGCTGCAGTCGCTGTTGTTGCAGTCTCAGGGGTCTGCTCATCTTCCTTTGCACACTAGTTTCAGCTATCACTTTGGTCAAGATGGCCCAGCAAAAGAAGAAAAGAATTTCAGCTGGAACACCCACAGCCATTTTCACAATGAAAGTGCAGGAAAATAAAGATTCAGAATATCAGAATATTGATAAATCCTATGCTGGCAATATTAAAATGGAATCTAACCTGGCCTATGGAACAGTGAAGGAGCAGGAAAATGAAGAAGACATGCCCACTTATGAGAATATTGATGAAACCCCCGCTAGTAATATAAATACAGAATCTAACTTGGTCTATCGAACAGCCAATGAGTTAAGCTTTCCTTGAAATGATAGATATCATTTTAATCAATTATCATTGAATGACAGCATTATGATAGAATTTACACTCATATCCAGAATTGAAGTGTTATAATTGTATATAGTCACTAATAACTTTATTTGCAAGATAGAACATGAAGGAAAATGTTAATCATATCATACTTGAATTTTCTACATGGTTTAATTAGTAGACAATATTGCATGTAAAGAGTTGGTATTTTATCACCTTGTATTTTATATCATAAACATTCACATGTACGTGTCTAATCTATTTATGTGTATGTTTCCATTAATAGACTGATAACTACTACTAATGATTTCTAAGATTTGAGAGAGGATGGAACAGTACCTATAATCAAACCCAACCGTTCCCTACTAAACTATTGTGTACTCAAGTTTGAATATGAAAAAGTCCAAGTTTTTCTATGGTTCTTATTTTGCTTCTTGTTAATGTTTGCTTGATTTTTGTGATACTTACTTAGAGAACATATAAATCAAGTAAACATGTTAAAAGTGGAAACAATAAGCTAATTATCATTTACTACCAAATTATGCAACTCAATCTGCAAATTTATTTCTTATTTTATGAAGTTTAATTTATTGTTTTTTTTTGTTTTTTTTTGTATTCCAGAGGTTGTTCAATATTAATGGTCACTAAAGATGAAGTCTCCTGGAAATTTTTATGAATTTAAAAGATAATATCTTAAAAATATTTTTGTACTTCTCTTAAACCTTGTCCCAAAATCGATTTTTAACCCCTTTAGTATGTTTGATGGGTACCTTGAATGCACAGATGCAGCTTAGAGTATGTCATTCTTCACTTTCTCGCTTTATTTTTTTCTTGGCATTTGTTTGTAATATATATGGGATTTCGAGATCAAAGACCTGATGTCTGTATTTGCATAGCCAACTACAGAAGAAAAAGCATATTTGTTGTGGCTTCATGAAACTGAGTTGGTCTAATTGAACAAACAATTAATACTTCCTGTTCTTGCTACTAATAACATTTACTATTTCACATAATATATTAACATATGTAATAAATTATTAGCACTTGAGAGTAACTCTAACAAGGATATTTGAATTACAGTTTGGAAATTTTTAAGATGTTATCTTGATCCTAGTGAAGAGCGCAACATTTTTTACCTACAACTACTGTAATGTGATAAATACCTCAATATAAGTATCTGATAACATATAAGTGTAGTGGTGAATGCTATTCAGCCTCCAAAAATAAAGGTTTCTATATATCAATAATAATAATTATTTTTAACCGATATTATAAAGTACCTGACACTGTTGATATGTGACTTTAGCATTGTTTTCTACTTAAACCAAAACTAAATGAGATACATTTCAATTAATTGCTTTGTGGTGGATATTCTTTAAATGCATGCATATCTAATTGTCACACAAAGCTACAGAAGTCTATAGTTGTAATTTTTTTAATTGTCCCATTTACCTTCAAAGGATTTTTTTCTTAGTTTTTAGTAGAAAATTAAGATCATCTTACTTCAGTTAGTTATAATGTTTCAATAACAGACCATAGAATGATGTCCGAATATGCGTAGCCAACTATAGAAGAAAAAGCATATTTGTTGTGGCTTCATGAAACTGAATTGGTTTAATTGAACAAACAATTAATACTTCCTATTCTTGCAACCAATAACATTGGCTAGTTCACATGATATATTAACATCATTGTACTATGTAAGTACACATTGTCATTTCATAGTTTCTGTCCTTGCTGCTGGAGGAAATTCATTAGCAGAGATGGGTAACATAAGTAAACTATGCACGTAGTGCCATTTGGTAGTTTTAAGTTTGTCTGGTGTTGTTGCTAAGTAAAATGAGATGTATATGTTTCTCTGTTCTAGCAGATAAAGTGAGCTTCGATAATGTCCTGAGGGTGGTAATAAATTTTACTTTCAGAGTTACAATCTTTATCAAACAGAGCATCCTGCACTAAAACGTGTGACAAATAATTACTATAATATTTATTAAGAAGTAGTACTTAAGATTAATTGTTTAGAAATCTTAAGATGAGGTTAAAGTTGTGGTAAGACTTATAACATGGGTTTCCATATGGTAAAAATTGCTTAGCTGTAATTACAAAATTTCCATACACTTAGTTTAACCTATTGGTTGTAACAACAAATTTTGGAATTTCCTAACAGTAAACAATTAGTTAAAGATCCATTTTTGAGAAAAATGTGTGGATGTATCCACTCCCACGATTCCAAGTGTTTCTAGACTTGTAGCCACAGGTTATTATTAAGATTTAGTGGTTTATATTGCTGCTGCAATTATTATGGATACCAGAGGTCCATTGTAGCTTCATTTCTAAGAATGAAGGCACTGGTTGTCCATCAAACAGAACTATTGCAGCTTTGCCAGCAATATTTATTATGTATTTTATTAATCAAGCCACTGGTTTTCCAACAAAAGAACTTTTGTAGCTGTGCTTGCAATATTTATCTTATAAATAATTTAATCCACATGTTGTCCAAGGGACCAAACAACAACAACAGCACATGAATATACTGGCAGGTTGAGGTGCCTTGTTGACAGTTAGACTTCATTCTAAATGAATTTGAGGTTCAAGAAAAATCTCAGAGTTAAGAATTCTGTAGTTATGAACTGATCCATTAAGCAGACAGTGAAATTGAACAAATTAGGAAGAATAGGGCCAACTTTTCTTCACTTTTTGAATGAGTACAATTCATAATTGCAGCTTTAGTATTGTTCTCCCTCACTGGAGCTAAACCAATCAATATGAATGAAGGGGAGAAAGGACAGCTGGAGGAATTACAATTTTGGGTTGTGGGTATTCTCAAGTAAGGAAAATTATGAATTTGGCAGTAATTGTGAATTTATTATTTGGCTGAAAATGTTTAGTTTTTTTTTTTTTTTTTTTTAAATCTTGATCTAAGATTCATTTTCATAACATTACTATTTGTTCTTGTTTTTTGTTAAAAACTTGCACTGTCTCAAGCTTAGCATTCTGGATAGTTGCTGATTTACCTCTAATGCTTGGTCAAAGTACTCCAGTTCAGGCCTACTCCTTACAAAACTATTATCTTTTAAACTTTCTAACCACTATTTTAAAAACGGGTTGTTACGGTGTTGACCCTTTACTAATTCAAACTAAATTTCCCCCCAAAATATCTATTTTAAACTCTAACTTTTTTGTTTAACCTTTTAAGGAAATTATTTTATACTACAAATCATACCTGAAAGATAAGAGTTCTAATGATATAAACTTTACATAGATTGGAGCAATGTGGCTGGAGATAGGTGTGAACAAATAAACAAAAAATAAACAAACAAAACATCCAAACATAAGAGCTATTCATATATAGATCCTAGAAAGTATCTGTTTACTTTGAGCAACTAGCATAGCCCCTGGATACATGATGCTTCTCTAATGGTAATGCAAAATAGTTGCACACACGCATACACACATGAATGCACACACATAAACACACACATGAACCACTAAATAGATTGACTAGCTGTATATTCTGGGCTTATGTCAACAGGAAACGTTATGGAAGCCACTCAAACGCCATTTCTAGACTTTGCACTTTATTCAAACAACAGCAGTCCACAAGTAGGCATGCAACCAGCATTGCCCATTGACTTTTAGAATGGCCAGAATGCGTTGCATGAGGGCTGGATACAGGATTTTGATAGGGAGGGGGCTGGCCTCTAGGTGTGGTTTGGGGGGGGGGGTGTTAGTGGGAGACTCCATTAGGATTTTTTAAAAGTATCATTAAGTCCCTAACACTGATTGTGGTCCATTGATAATAGGTTATATATTAGGTTTCATTTGTGAAAATCCATAATTTTTGGGTTGTGTAAAGTTACTTGATTAAATGACCTGTGCACACACATAAAATTGTTATGTATCCTATTCATTGTTATATTATTCTAAGTAGTCCAATTGAGTAACAACAAAATTGGAGCCCAAAAATAGTACTTTCACAGGAAAATAATTTTACCTATAGCTGCATATGCCAGTGTGCAGTAGTTATGCCACTATGTAGTAGCTCACTTTAGCAACATGTGTCTTGAATGGTCTATAGTGAATTCATCCACAAGTTCTTCTGGTTTAGCTTTTATGTCATGGTGACAACACATCAATGCTAACCCATTAGGCCAGCTCTGTCTCATGGTGCTACATATGGTGTTTTGATAAGCTTAAGCAAGCTTATTGGGAGTTCACACTCACAACTAGTAACAGGGAATGTAACCATCAATTGTAAGAAAGTTTGAATGTTTGCATAATAGAGAAAGAAAATTTCCATGGCCCACACAACTACTTTCCACATAAAAACTGACCTCCAAGTTGCTCCAAGAGCAAATCTTTGTGTTCCACATAGAAAAACAGTTGCAGCAATTGAATGAAGCTTCAATCAATTTTATACAACAAATTTGGCTCAACTGGAGCTGATGATCTATTATAATTGCCTGATTCAATTTTTTCAGCACAAAATGTCATTGCTATCTCTAATGCTTCAAAGTGAGTTTTTCTGTTGTTGGAGCAAAAATACTTATTTCGATTTTCAATTGGTTTCTTGAAAATTTTTAATAGGGTCTTTACCAGTAAACCAAATTGCTGCACTGATGGATTAATATGATAATGCCCAATAAAACACAAAGTAGACACACCTTTCATTGTCATACTTGGAATAAGTCAGACCATTATATTTATCAAACCGATTCATTTGGAATGGTCTTTTCTGACCACCAGAACTACTACTAGGAAATTGATACATCTGGCCTGGTACAAAGTGATGTTCCAAAATGAATAATGTTTCATTGTCTGAAAGTTTTACTTAGATTTTTCAATATTAACCCTCAGCCCAAGTCACCAGAATGGACTCTATTTCACTCCTTTTGAGCTCTCCAATTATCGAACTCTCACCTATACTTTCTTCCATAATTACATCAGAAGTTTCAACACATTTATCATCTCTATTCATACTTCTGCTAAATTAGTACCAACAATACATATGGTACTATGATATTGATTATATTCACTGCTACCACTATTTAACTGGCTTGAATCTGCAGAATCAGTAGGGACAAGATGGGATCCAGGTGTACCAGATGACAACATACTTTATTGGTAGCTTCAAATTCCACATTGGTAGTCCCACTGTAATAAATGCTTAGTCATATAGAACCATCAAGTTTCTTGTAAACTTGAGCTACACTGAAACAAATAATAATGTACTCACCATGATCCCTTTTGCTTCAAAAAATATTGCTGCAAATCCATTCGTTATTTCTATACTTGGCTGGATGTTTTCCTTTTGTGATGGGTCTTTAACATGCTGTCAGAACCACTGGTGGAAGACCATCTACCAACCCCAGTGACTCTGACTTATCTGCCTGAAAAGAGAGAGATGGCTGCAACAGCCTGGGGAATAATTAATAATACAGGGTCTACAGTAAAAGATCCAAGTGTGAACACTGTTGTTAATAGTGTACCCCCAGACTGATGTTGTGGTTACAGACCAGAACTGATGATTATCAATGAACAGGGGAAATATTATTCTAAAGACAAGCCAGAATATGTATGTCTATTTTAAGGACTCTGGAGTAGGGAAGCCTCAACTGGCCAAGCATTACCTCAGATGTACAGGCTCCTGAAGAGCAGGGGCCCTGATATGTCATCAGCTGGAAACTATAAAAGGACAATATATAGTTAGTTTATGAGTTCTAGCCTTCATATCTTAAAAGTGTATTATCTCATTGTGCATAATTGTTGTTCAAGTATTGTGAAAGAATCTCTTGTCTAATACCAGCAGTTCACTGGATCAGTTTATGATATTTATCTTTGCTAAGAACTGACATTGGGAATCAGCCACTAATAGAGGAGTGGTGTGGTAGCCTTGATACGAACTTGGGTAGTTAGATCTAATCTGTCAGGGATCGTATTGTTGCTCTGGTTACCTGAATAACAGAGTACAGGAGCAAGGGAGCATTCACACATGACTACAGTACTCTAAAATGAATGTGCTTAACTACAACAGCACTTATTTGACTATTTTGAAAATGAATCCAAGAAAAGGTTCTTATTTTTCCTTACATAGCCAGCACAAGTCAATAATAACACACTCTATGGAATTCATTGAAGGAATAAAACAAAGTTCTAATAGTAGTGGGAAGTTTGAATACAATCTACTGTTAAAGTTAACATAATATTTTGTTAAACTTAAAATAAATGGAAGGTTCACCACCTATTCAAAAAATCCTCAAAACCACAGTTTTAGATAAGAGCATATAGTAGTAACAGTAACAATAACATGATGCCATTCTGGTCATGCAATCTGGTTAAAAGTGGGTGCAGGGAACTGTGGTAATTTAAGACATGTCTTAATAGTATACCTTCATCATTTGGTTGGTTTCCTAGACATTAATGATCAAGTGTGTGCATGGTGTAATGCTGTAAGGTAAATTGCCAACAGTCAGATTCATAATTTATATAATCTTCGAGGGTATACTTTGGAATGGAATGAACAAAGTTATCCGTTCTCTTACTCTTGGATATAATAGTTGTAACATATTTTCACTCACTGGTTTCACTTGTGACTGGTGTGATTAGTTTTCATAACGTGTTTAGTAACAGCTTTGTAGTTACTCATGCATGCAAGAGGTTTACACATGCATGTAAAAACAATTGTTCAGATTCTGAGGCCCAAAGAACCACACTCTGAGGATTCTAACACGTGATGTTAATCCATGCTTTCGAAAGTACTTAGTCCAGTCTTGCTGGGTACATAAGTGTCTCTATGATGAAGGTACAAGTTCTTGATGTCACCCATTTCACTTCGTTGGAGTATACTAAAATCTATATCACAAGGATGTGTCCATGTTTGCATTGTGGAGGGGTTCAACTCTCCCAAAATTGAAGGAAGATATTTCACGAGGTTATGTTCATCATCACTGTATTGAATGGTTCAAATCTCCCTGTACAGAAGGAATAATTTACAAGGATATGTCCCATAGTTATAACCAGGATTTAATGGGGGGTGCTCTCTTTTAATTTGTGAGGCGTTATTGGTTTTCCGTGGAGTGCTGGTTATCACACTTATAAGGAGTATTGGCATGATATTTAGACACAGAATAGGTACTGGTCTGGCAGATAGACTTGGAAGGGTTGCTAGACAGGCAGTCTGACTTGGAAGAAGAGGAATGCTTCTGAGACACAAGGTCAGTATCAGAGTTAACAGTATAGCAGCACGACAGAGAAGGAGCAGGCTCTGTAAATATATAAGCATATCATCATATATAAATAATAATTCCTAGCCTAAACCTATATATTTCCCCAATGTTAGTCTGACTCTCACTTGTGTAGCTCATGAGGATCAGACAAGTCTGAACGTTGTCTGTAATTTTTGTAGCAGTTATAGTATGTCGGAGATGTAAAGGTATTAATTAGGGTAATGGTAAAACACTCTCCAAATAGTCTGTGTCATCGTCTTGGAAAGTGCTTAGTAATTCGCGTCTTGCTGGTTCAGTTGCTATTACTCCTCACGTTAATTTATGCATAACATGTTTCAGGTACAAGGATTTGGTTGTCCATTAGCCACATAAGTAGATATACAACTGTGAGTTAGGCATAGTCAGGACAGAACAGTTGCTGAGAGGAACACATAGTGGACGTTGTTTGATAGCAAAATGATGGCCTCCCCCCACACTACTCTTCACTTTGTCAAAACACACACACACACACACACACACACACACACACTCACACACATACACACACACACAAACACACACACCACAAGCATCA
>OZ017783.1:11490786-11560828 GCA_963969325.1 Lycopodina hypogea
GGCCAGTTTTATGTGGAGTAAGCCAAGTGGGATTTCCTCAAGGTCTCTTCATCCTGTGCAAGGAAGGATCCAAGAAACAAAACATAGTGTATAGGAAGTCATCATCAGATAATCACCAATTGTAAGTACCAATTGCTTGTGATAAAAATAAATAAAAGAAATGTTGTAAACCAAAATCTGCATTCCAGGTACCCATCAAACACACTAAAGGGGCTAGAACTAGATTTTGGTACGAGGTTTAAGAGATGAATAAAAAAATTTTTTTTTTTGTTTGATTTTTTTATTCATAAAAATTTCCAAGAGACTTCATTTTTAATGACCACTAATATTAAACAGCTTCTGGAATAAAATAACAATAAATTAAACTTCATAAAATAAGATATACAGATTAAGTTGCATAATGTGGTAGTAAATGATAATTAATCTTGTTAGTTCCATTTATAAGATGTTTACTAGATTTATATGTTCTTTATATAAGTATTACAAAAATTAAGTAAAAAATTAAACTAAAAACAAAATAAGAACCACAGAAAACGTTATTTTTTTTCACATTCTAACATGAGTACACAATAGTTCACTAGGAATGTTTGGATTTGATTGTAGGTAACTGTTCCATCCATGCAAATCTTAGAAATCATTAGTAGTAGTCACCAGTCTATTAATGCAAACATTCATATATGTAGATTAGACATGTATGTGTGAATGTTTATGATATATAATACAAGGTGATAAAATGCCAACTCTTTACATGCAGTATGAGCTACAAATTAAATCATGTAGAAAATTCAAGTATGATGACTGATTAACATTTTCCTTCATTTTTTTATTTTGTAAATAAAGTTAAATTTAACAAGGTTACTAGTGACTGCATACCAATATAGCACTTATTACAATTCTGGTTATGTGTAACTTTTATCATAATGTTGTCATTCTATGATAATTGATTAAAATGATATCTATTATTTCAAGGAAAGCTTACCTCACTTAGCTGTTCCATAGGCCAGGTTAGATTCTGTATTTATATTACTAGCATGGGATTCATCAATACTCTCGTAAGTGTTTATGCCTGCTTCATTTTCCTGCTCCTTCACTGTTTCGTAGGCCAGGTTAGATTCCGTGTTAATATTGCTGGTATAGGATTTATCAATATTCTGATAAGTGGGTGCATCTGCTTCATTTTCCTGCACTTTCATCGACAATATGGCTGTGGGTGTTTCAGCTGAAGTTCTTTTCTTCTTTTTCTGGATCATCTTGACCAGAGTGATAGCTAGTACTAGTGTGCATAGGAAGATGAGCAGGAGACCAGAGACTGCAATAACAGCTGCTGCTACAGTACTGAGGGGTGCACTACTATTAGGAATCGAGGTAGCAGAGGTGATATATTGGGTAGCACTACTATTAGGAATGGACGTGGTTGTGGTGCTTTGTTGGGTATGGTTGATAGGGGCTGTAGAGAGAACTGTAAGACATAGAAAACAAGGTGAGAAAATGGAGGTGTGTGACTTAAGTAGCATGAAGGTGCTGACACAATAGGGAAGGAATCAGGACATGGGAATATACTTTAAGGTTATACATACACTCTCATCAGGACTTGTTTATTCATAAAAAAATTAAAAAAATTGTTTTTGATGATACAACCACCAAGTGAATCTCAGTAATTCATATGGCAATCTACCATTGTATGATGAATTTTTATCAACAATTAGATTTCTATACCCAGAATAACTGCATGATTTAATGCAAATAAATGTATTTCGGAGATGGAAAGTCTTACTAGAAGCCATCCAAAGAAGGACTTCCTTTGTAGTAATAGAATCAAAAGGAGTTAATTAGCATAACGTTAGAAATCTAAGAGTTATATTATAGTTATTTTCTTTTAACATCTTTAATCAATTGTATAATATGTTCCAAAACATTGCCAGATGATGTAATGGTTCCTTGAAATGATTTGAAAGCTTATTATGTGTTCCAGATTTCGAGATTGCCTAAGTCATTAATTTTACCGTCATAAAACCACTTCAGTGTAGATTGATGATTAGCTACCTGAACTAGCTGTAAATATTCGGCTTACACTAGGGGAAAAAAAATTTTTATATTGAAAGAAAAAGAAAAAAAAGAATCATGCACACATTGTTTCGATCTCAATTTATCTGGTTATATTTTATTAATCTACTCCACCATTAGTTGAATAAGCATTATCAGGCAGCATGTCCAGAGTTCCCTTTGATTCATAGAAATACAGTCATGACTAGCTAATAGCCAATACTCTGTTACCGCAATTAAAAATTGCTGTTTAAATTGGTTGGTTTTCTTCAACTGTCTGTGACTCTCTGAGCTGGGAGCTAAATTGAAAGCAAGAATAAATAAAATGGAAATTTGGCAGGCTTAATTTTCATGCCCTTATTCTTTGAAACATAATTGTCTCATTTTCCAGCAAAGATTTGAAAGTGCTTTAACACTGTAACCATATAACCATGGTTTTATTAAGAGTTTTTTTTTGTATGGAAAAAATTAATTCCTTTTTTTTTTTTTCTTTACTTTTTGCATCTTTTACTTTTTCAATCTTTAAGGTGAAAACCAGCCAGGCACGAAAGGAAAAGTTTCATCAAATCTATTCCTTTGGCCATTATTCAAGGACATTGTAGTGTTTGGCTACTTCTTCTATAACTTAAGAACTTATCTTACTCAAGGAAAATGAACCATTCAACAACTGACATAAGTCACATGGGATGAGCAAGTTATATAGAAATCAATGACGTAATTATACAGGAAATAATGATGATAATTAAATCAAGGTTCAGTTCACTACATCATACACACAGACTTATGCTCTTATAAATTAGATATACTTTGATAAGTGCCTGTGCTATAATTTGAATACCATTTTACCCATTTTTTAAAAACCATGAATGGTGAAGGATGTGTCTACACTAAAGGGTGGGTTTTAATAGGTACCAGAGCTGTAAAATTACTGTCACTCAAAACCCCATTTTTAGACCTTGTGGCTTCATTCAAATAACAGTAACTCATATGTAGATATACAACAGGGTTGCTCATTACTTCTATTGTGACTTCAAACAAATACTGAGGGTTGCTATTGTATCCTGACATAATATGACCCTCCTTTCATTGATGAAAGTTCTTCCACCGTAGCATTTCTTTTGTTTGGTTGGAGTGCCTGCCACCAAAAACACCAAAACCAAACTTGAGTACATTTGGTTAATTGTGGCTAACTTACTATGATTCTCAATTCATTAGTTTGTTTGTTTGCTTTTTTCTTTGTTTCTTTGTTTCTTTGTTTGTTTGGTAACTACTCCCAGCTAATTGGTCCTAAAGGATTCAAATTTTTCAGGGTTTGATGGGGTCACTCTGGGGAAATTATAATGAAGTTTAATGAAAATCAGTTCATTTGCTAACTCTTTCCAGCCGATTGGGCCTAAAGGACTCAAATTTTCAGGGTATGATGGGGGTTATAGGGGAGTTGAGTTTGGTGAAGATTGGAGTAAACCCCTGCCCATGGGGCTATTTTTTTAATATATTTACTATTACTATTTCCAAATTACCGCATCATTCAATAACGTTTTGGAAAAGGCAATTTACCCATAGTGCCATTATTTAGAAATCACTACCAAAGTATTGTGATTCAGTAATGGTAAGGTTGTGATTTTAGACTGGATTTCATACAGTTAAGGAACTTCAAGAGATCCAACCTCCCCAAGACAGGCTCCTCAACAAGCAGTCTGTCTTCTTTTTGTATAGTTGTGAAGCACTTTCAAATCTCTGATGGAAAATGAGACAATTACGTTTTGTTGTTTTTTTTTAAATGATAATGAAAATGTCACCAGACAGTTAAAGAAAGCCAACCAATTTAAACAGTATGTTATAATTTTGGCAGTGGTAAATAGATTGCTAATTCTGCCTTTTTTTGCCTTGAAAAACCTGTGCCTTGGGCCATGAAGTTTGTAAGCTCTTTTGTATGAATAATTTGTTCGTTTTTTTTTTCCTCATCAGGGGTTCCACTTTTGGAAAAAAAAATTTCGCTAGGTTGAGATACACTTATCAAAAATTCAATAAATTGGTGCAAGACTGTGGGAGGAGTACCAAACAGACAGACACATGGAAATGCACAAACATACTCTTGTAGCGAGCTAGCTACTAAATAATTCAATAGAGTTGAACACTTCCTTTTGTTAAATCTTTAACACAATTGACAAACTGGAAAAGATCGACAGATATACCAATAACCACATAATAATGTTAATTATGTTCCGTAGGATGTGTGCCACAAGGCCCCCCAGTGAGGGACACCATGATGGCCAAGGCCTACAAGTAGTGGACTGGTGTCTTGATCGGTCTGCCCTAGGATGTGTAGCTATTTCTCCACCACCGCTGTGGAGCTCCAACAGGACTGAAGGACAGCATTTGCATGCTCTTTTAACTATTTTAGCTCAGGGTCACCAATTGTAGCGAGCTAGCTATCAAATAATTCAATAGAGATGAACACTTTCTTTTGTTAAATCTTTAACAACAATTGACAAACTGGAAAAGATTGACAGACATACCAATAACCACATAATAATGTTAATTATATTCCGTAGGATGCGCGCCACACTCTCAAGTATGATAACTTCAAACTGATGTTGGGATAACAGTATTGTATAATAATAGTTTACCTTCCTAGCATCCATCACATAAATATAGCAATGACCACATACCTTGTGAAACTGGGCATCCTAGTGCTTCTAGTCTCAGACACACTTGACGCTGAGGAGTCCACTCAACAGCCACTATTCTTAGGACTTTAGTGATGACTGAAAATGGTAGCACTGTGTCTTCAACTTCGTATGTCTTGTTACGAAGAAACACCTTTTTGATACAGATATTTTTATCAATGATATTACTGTAGTGTGTTTGTATAAACAACCTTTTACAAATAAATATTTATAATAAAGTGCATTATATAGCATTCTCTAGGCAGGATTGCATATGAAACAAAATGGCCACCTATTGAACCCAAAACTATTCTGATATTTTAATTGTATTACTAGTTTCAGGAATAATTAAAAGGATGATCTTAACAAGCAAACATAGACACATGAACAGGGGAGTAGAATCTGGTGTCAAACACTAAATAATACCACCAAAAAAAAAAGAAACATGATCTTAAAAAAGAATTTTTCATTCCACATTATAACCTTCATTTTCAGATAAGAGTAACTGACTTACTGGTTGAACAAAATTGAAATACTTATTCGGTTTCAATCATGCTCCATGCCTCTCTCCAGCATCTATTTTTGTATCAGATTAGACTGGAACTGAACTTACAAAATTAGATTTATTGTTAGATGGCACTACCATCATCCACCAGTTATCATCTTGACTATCTGCCTGCATTTTATGTTATTTTCATTGTGTATGAATTCACAGCAAACAAAGTCTGGTTTGTCCTTAAATGCAATCTGAGGATGACAGCTAAACACAAATAGAACCCACCAAGGTGTATTTTAATTAATCATGAAAAAAGGATTATTAACAAATAATCATTTTCCCCCATCATATTACAAATTTTATACTGAGATGAATTGTAACCCTGAAAATTTTCTGGAGCCTTCAATTGATGATCTGCATGACTAATAATATATGTGATTAATCACAGCCCTTCCACAAAGATGCCTTGCAAAGCATTTTATCAAAGATCAACCTTCATATATTCAAAAACATACTCCAAGATATGATGATCTCTACTTACTACTGGATGTCAATTATTCAGACATTCCATTATTGATGGGAATGATAATGTGAATTTAGATAAATTTTTAACAAATCAACTATTTAGTTGAAACCTAAGGATAAAAAATTTTAAAAAGCATGCACATAAAAATGAAGACCAAAGGCAGTGACAGAAAGACTAATTACAGGCACTAGAAGAGATACACTGTTAACAATCATTTTACAAACCATCTTTATTCATGCAAATGTTGTTTTTACCTGTAGCACACAGGTCTAGGAATACTTGGAATGGTGGGGGTTGGGGAGGGGGGGGAGAGAGAGAGAGAGAGAGAGAGAGATGGGAACATCCACAAGTTTTAGATAAGAATGGATTTTAACAAAACCCAAAAGTTGGACATCATACCACAAATTTAACCTCATCTAAATAATCTAAACAATTATTTTGCCTGGCCTAAAACACTATACATTTTTTATAAATACTACAAGACAATATTGTTGATGATGACTCAGGTTTAATCATTACTACACTCACCCTGATCAGATCAGGTCAATTTGATTAAATTGCATTTGGGTCATTGTGATAGGACAAAATTTAGATGAAATAAAAATTTCCAAAATTGAGGAAAGTCAAAATCATCAAAAAAAGGTAAATGTGTGCTTCTTTTCTGGCTCGTGGGAAGCAGGAGTTTTGGCAAGTGCTTCAGGCCCCCCCCCCCCCCCCCCCCCCCCACCACCACCACTTTCTCCAAACTAAAAAATAAACAAGCAAATCCCAGAAAGCACTAAAGCAGGCAAAAAAAATTCATAGTCGCAGCAATTCCTACCACCACTACTAACTGAGACAGCCAACTTTACAAAATACTGCTTATCAGTACTTAATCCAGGGGGGGGGGGGTGGGAAGGAGGGCAATGGGCAGGGGTCCCCCCCCCCCCCCCCCCATTTTTAAGTTGAAATAAAAATGACAATCATATCCCAGAATGCACATAAATAATCAAGAAATTCCACACCTGCAGCAATTCATATCACCACTACTAACCAAACAGCCAACTTTTCTTGTGCAGCTGATGCTCAGAAATAATTGAAGGGGGTGAGGTTAAAAGGGAGGAAACCTCAGCAATCACTCTAAAGCAGAGAGAGAACTGGTTACACCAGAGTTGCAGGAATGATTTGAAAAATATTTATATATAGAATTCAAGGCTAAACTTTTTGAAAACTTCACTGTTCAGCAGAATATATCAAGCTACAGGTGCTAGCTCACCCCAGGCTCCCTGAAATTTGTTCAAAGCTACCCCTCTGCTACTTTGTGGTTCCACCACTGTAATTATTCCACAATAAGTATTCAAACTTAACTATTATAAGGTAATTATTCCAGGGTAATTATCCTACTCTGGTGAAATAGTTGTCTTCATAGTTCCTCCATTACTCTTCTTGGTGGTAAGTCATGAAAGTTTTTTCCCCTTTCTGTCCTTTACCATCAACACACGGACATTATTTGCCACAGGTCTTACATAGAGAGGGACTACTCTTGTTTATATTTCCACTTCAATACACAAATTTTCAATTAAAAAATAAAAATAACAATCATACTTATAGTAACCTACTTAACTAAAATGATGCATAATACAACTAATATAAATATATCACTAGAAAAACCTATAAAAAGTTTTCATCATCTTACAATAGGTTGTGTGGTGTTCCCAGATTCCATCATTAGAGGATGCAGACTTCCCTCTGTACCATTGTCAACATGGACTTGAAAACTTCTTAAGTAATAATCCCCCAAAAAATTAAATAGAGCATCATATCCAGCAGTTTGGATTACAGAAATATTGACCTTCATTCCAAAAGTGACCTGAAGCCAAGGACGAGGTGATGATTCTGTGAGATCATCAAAAGAACACCATGATCTCCCCTCCATCCTTGCCTCTGGAGGAGTGTACTGAAAATCATAGGAATCTGCTTCAAAGAACTGGTCCTGCACTCTATATGTACTGCCTGATATCAGGGGTTCAGTGATGCCATCCAAACAGGATTCTACATAGCATGAGACATTGGGAAATCATACAGAAAATTATACAACTTGGTAAATTATTTAAACATGAATTTAACCATTTAGTGATGTTGATGGATGCTGTTGAAGACAATAATGGTGATGATCATGATCATGATCATAATAACAACTATGTTGATGATGATGACAATAATAATATTGGCTATTATTGTAAGATTTTCTATATGCTGAATAATCAGTTTGAAGCATACAAGCAGAGGTAATAGATGAACATGAAAAAGGTGCAATTTCGCACACGGATAGCAAGATGAAGTGTTCAAAATGTGACTTTGATCACTCACACATCTATATAGTGTTAATGCCAAAGATCATTTCATGCATTTTTAAGGAAAGACACAGTTAGTCATCTAAAAATTGTGATCAGTGAATGAGAATGTCTTGTGACATTTATTAAGCTGTTTAAAATACACACTCACAATAGTTCTATAATATCCAAAGAAAACCTAGGGAACTTTCTTACAAAATCGAGCTGCAACATTTGGTTAACAATAAAACATGTTTCCATGCACTAATTTGAAGTTATCTGTGGACGTGTCTTTCTGAAGAACATGTCATACTGGAGCATATGGCTTATTGTCTTATGGGTGGACATGTCTTATGGAAGGACATGTGCCATGGGAGGACATGTATTAAAACAGGACATGTCTTACTGGAGGATTGTCGTACCGGAGGATATTTTTTACAGGTAAACATGTCTTACAGGAGGACTTATCTTATGGGATAACATGTGTTTGGGTGGACATGTATTACTGGAGCACATGTCTTACAGGTGGACTATGATTTGGGAGGAAATGTGTTATGGGAGGACATGTCATGTCTTAAGGGAGAATGTGTCTAAAGGGTAAACATATCTTATAGGAGTACATATCATTCGGGGTGAAATGTTTTGTGGGCAGATATGTCTTACTGGTGTACACGTCTACGGGAAGGTAAATCTTATGGAAGTGCTTGTCTTACAAGTGTACATGTTTATGGGAGAAATATAGCATTTGGCTGTCTAAATATAATAGAATTCTCACACACTACTAGAAATCCCCTCAAGGTATTTACTTTAATTGTTCACATGTTCATAAATATCATTTCTTTACCTACTTAATCCTAATAGCACACGCTAATAGCATATGTGACGTGACAATTTATATACTGGTGAGTATGATACAGGAAATCAATAAACCACAAGACAATCATTATGCCAAACAAAGCCACCACAAGTAATAATCAAGATCACTACAGACATGTTTCATGGGAGGTTGTCTTTACAAGAGGACACGTCCTGCAGGAGGACATATCTTACAGAAGGACATGAGGATATGACTTATGGGATGACATTTCTGATTGGAGGATGTCTTATGGGAAAACATGTCTTGTGGACGCACATATTCTACGGGAGCACATGTCTTACAGGAAGACATGTCTTATGAGAGAAAATGTCTCATTGTAGAAATATGTCTCTTACAGAAGGATATGTCTTACGGAATACATGTTTTATAGGATACTTGTCTTATGGGATCACATGTCATGCATGAGGTTATGTCTTACAGGAGGACATATTTTATGGAAGGACATGACCTATGAGTAAACTTGTCTTATGGGAATACATGTCTTATGGAAGGATATGTCTTACAAGAGGACATGCCTTAAAGATGGACATGTCTTATAGGAGATGTGTTTTGTAGGATGACATCTCTTACAGGAAGATGTCCTACAGGATGACATGTCTTGGGGGTACCTATATACTATAAAAGCTGGCCTACTTTCCCCAGAAACACTACATTGAATAAATTATTAGGTGAAATGAAATCTCTGATAATGAATAATTTCTCTACAAAGAACCTTAGATTCCTCTCAAAAGTTGATAATCACATATTTCCAACTTCAAAGTAAGACAACCTTTTACAAAGGATAACAATAATATTAACCTAATGTGTCAGTTTTACTTATATAATGAAAGGTTCCATAGCTGATTAGCACCCTGCACTGACAGTAAGTGCCTAAAATCATAAATATTTTATTTAGAAAATAAAAATTTACATCCAAACATTTGCTATTTAGCTAGTTATATTCAGTGTTCTAAGTTAGTGATTAAAAGGTTGTATGCAGCCAATAAGGCACTGGATTGACTTATAGCATTATGAAGCATCCTTCAGTCTTTTTTTTTACAGTATCCCAAAAATATAGCTATAAGCTAGAGATTACTTATTAAATGGCTTTCAATGATGTAACTAGCTATATAACCAGTTACGCATCCAAGTACCTGATTTAGCGCTGAACAGCAACGGTAGACACAATAGAGCACATCTGGTCAAGCTTTCCATTTACAGCAAAATTTTCTGCTTCAGAATGCTATAACGATTTTGGGGGTGGGGGGAGGGGGGTTAGGTTAAAAAAGAAGAATCAATTTTTTCATATGAAAAGCCTAAAAATAGGTCATTAGATAGGCCTCCAGAGTAATTAAACAATTTTCAAGTTTGTTGCCACAGGAAGACAAAGGATGACCAAAAAAAAAAAAAAAAAAAAAAAAAAAAAAAAAAAAAAAAAAAACCTGGGAAGGGTCGTTTTGTTAGTACATGTAGCTATACATAAAATTTAGAACTCCTCCTACTGTAATGTTCTGGATAAACTTTACATAGCAGTGGTGTATAATGCTTCTGCTCAGTGCCTTTTATTAAATATACTTCCCTGTATGTGCAACCATCCCAGGTCAAAATTAGAAATAAAAGATGTTTAAAAAATAATGTCCATCAAGTTAAAAGTTTATGCTATGCATACCTATAATCAATTCATATAGAAAAATATTAAATTTTTGGATTCCTTTGGATGTTAATTACCCCAACTACTCTACATTATACGCAAATGACACTGTCCTTGTCACATGACTCATCTATTAAAACATTGAGTAATTAGTGTTTTCGTTAATTTATGCATGACCACATTTCTGATCCATATCCAATAAAATATTGCATGATACTCTTGGGGTAAGAAGCAACTCTCATGACAGGATAAATCTTCCCTTAACCAACTTCTCACTTTCTCTCACAGGTGATATAGGGGGAAATCCACAAATTCTAAACAAACATATTTTGTTTTATTCTGAAAATTTTGTCAATTTGCTTGATTTGAAATGTTCACAGTGCTATTATGGATTCATCCAATGGTATATTGAAGTTGCTATATTAAATTAGTTGTTGCTTGCTCGCTTAATTTTTTTTTTTTTTTTTTTTTTTTTTTTTTTATTACAACCATGATTATCAAATGCTTATACCAGTGTTACATTTAATCCCTGTCCACACTATAAACGGGTTTGTACCTCTCTCCAGCAAACCCAGTTCTTGCAGCTACACTAGAATAGTGCCTAAGCGCTCCACATCACCTGCAGTGGGTGGACTAATTGGCTTGGCAGATTAATTGGTTTTCCTCTACCTCTTTACTTTCTGGTGTGCTCCAGTTGTTTTGTCCCTTTCTCTCCGCAATATCATCCCACAAAGGGAAGATAGAGAGGGGGAGAGAGCTGTTAGTAGCTAAACCCCCAATAGCCAAACATCAGCAATAAAGCCACAGGTGTGTTCAATAAATCTGAGCTGCTTGAAACCTACCCTTCTGAAGGTTTCAGGTAGAACCCGTGAGCTGATACTGAATGTAGTGTGGATGGGTGGAACCCGTTCCAGACGTGGGTGAAACCAGTTTTATTGTGCGGTGTGGACAGGGTTTAACACACCCACTTCACCCCCCCCCCCCCCTCTCCCCCTCCCCCTCCCCCTTTTGTATAATGTTTAATCATTGGACCTAACTTTCTAATCTTTAACATCCAGAGCTATTCTTGCTATTTGATGGAGGGATTGAAATTCTATGTTAATGCCCTTGACTAGTGTTATGAATAGAATAATAAAGTCCACTGATGCTATTTGTGTAATAGTGATGGCATAAGTTGTGTTGGCCTAGTCCATTTATCAAGGAAAGACCTAACTATATTACACGCTCTACACAGCATATCAAGACACACCTCAAAAAAGGAAAATAAGAGTAACCAATCATCTCCTTGTCACCATTATGTCCATAAATCCTGAAATAGACTGATTTGTTTAATACATACTGTCCACTACATATTTACCCAAAGAAATATCACAAGCCCTGAATTATACACCCTTGAAGGGAAGTCAGCAGCAGCACTACCACATGGTACAGAAGCCTTGAAAGTGTGCACAAAACTATAAACCTGGCAGGGGAAGTTAGCAACATAATTAACCACATGCATACAGAATTCACTGCAAATGAAAAAAGGAAATGATGTGATTGGACCTATTGGGACAGCTATTGCATTCTAATTAGCAGTATGTGCTATCACAGAAATGATGCCATGTAACTTAAAATTGTTCCACTATCATAGACTTGTTGCACTTTATATTTAGTAAAACTTTCAAATATGAAGATTCAGAATGAGAATCTCACAACATTTCATGTGATATTGTCAATATAATATAAATAGTAGAAACCAAATTTATAAAACTCTTGGAACTGCAAACAAAATTAAACTAAAATAGCTGTGAAAGTATCCATGCCCTACAGTAGCAACAACTAGTCACTGAATATAGTACAAACATAAACAATAGCAACAAACATGAATAATAGCAACAACCTTGAAAATCCAGATTATATATAACTCAATGTTGTTGTAGCTATCTCTCTACTTTTGTGGCTTATGGCCAGTCCAATCTTCGGTCCTAAACCTTTGGTATGCATGTACATAATGACCTGAGGAGTAATATGGGCTGTGTAGAGTCTTCGAGGTTTGGAACTTTGGACTTCCTGATTGAAAAAATGAGTTTTTACATGCATGTGTGAATTTTTTTCATGCATCAGTAACCACAAAGCTATTACTAAATACACTATATAAAATAATCACACCAGTCACAAGTGAAAACCAGTGAATGAAAATCTGTACAACTATTTGATCCAAGAGAACAGCTAACTTTGTTCATTTCATTCCAAAGTACATTCTCAAAAATTATATAAATTATGAATTTGATTGTTGGCAGTCTACCTTTCAGTATTACATCATAACTTTAACACATTCTGGCCTATGTAAAAGGTCAACAGACAATGCTGGTTGCATGCCTATTTAGCAGTGGTGTTTTGAGTGGCTTCTATAATGTTTCCTGTTGACATTAGCCCTGAAAATGCCAGATATATGCTGCTAGTCAATATATTTAATGGTTCTTTTGTTTCGAGAGAGTGCCTGTGTTCATGTGTGCATTTTTTTTTTTTTTTTTTTTTTTTTTAATTTTATATTAACATTATAAAAATATCATGTATCCTGGATATATGGCAGTTGCTCAAAGGAAACAGACACTTTCTAAAATCTCAAACATTGAGGAAGGTCAAATCACCAAAAAGGATAGAATATGTGCTGCTTTGCTGGCACATGATATTGTCTGAAGCTGGATGAAATATATATATATATATATATGCTTGATCAATATTTACCTTATCTTCTTAACTAGTGCCAAAAGAATACTCCTTTATCAATGGTGGATCCAGGATTAGGGAGAGAGGGGGGGGGGGAGCATTTAGACAAGTGCTACCCCTACCTTTCTCCCAGACTAAAAAATAACAAGCAAATCCTAGAAAGAACAAAAGCAGACTAAAAATTCCACAGCTACAGCAATTTCTATCACCACTACTAACCTAACCAACAGTCAACTTTTCTTAAGCAGCTGAAAGGTCAAACATAACTGATGAGGTAAAATATAGCATTTTCAAGGATAGTAAACCTCCTACCACTCTAAAATGGAGTGAGAACTGGTAAAGAAATAGGTGCTAGAAGTGGATAATTTAAAATATATATATTTCTATAGAATTTTATGCTAACTTTCTAAAACCTCATTGTTCAGCAGAATATAGCGACTGAGTGTTCAAAGCTATCCAAGTGCTACTTTGTGAATCCACCACTGTAATTATTCCACAGTTAACTAATTATTCCACTATAACTATTCCAAAGTAATTATTCCATGGTAATTATTCCACATAGGTGAAATAGTTTTCTTCATAGTTCTTTCTTTATTCTTCTTGGTGGTAAGATTCAAAACTCTCTCTTTTTTTATTTCTATTTACAATTTTTAAAATGGGGTGTTTGTTGCCAACCCTTTATCATAAACACACATAAGGACAGACAGACAGATGGACGGATGGACATAATTGTGAAAAATCATGCCACCTAATTGATGCCTTTGTTCTAGTTTTTTAGGACTCAAAATAAATTAGCATCATTATGATCCATAACAAATTTCATGTTATAGGGTAGCTAGCAAGCTAATTAAACTATATATAGCTTAGCAAGCAAAACCATAAGTACTTCCAGATTATCTCCCCCCCCCCCCCCCCCCCCCCAAAAATATGAATTACACAAATAAGAATTCTAGGATACTGAAAAGTTTTAATATGAAATATTACTTACATGTATTAATAATTAATAATACATCCAAAATGCACATCCCAAAAGTCAACAACCCGGATGGCCAAAAGTCAACAACCCGAAAGTCAACAACCTGGAAGTCAACAACATGGAAGTACCGTTGAATCTATACTGCTGGATTGAACAGGGGCATTGCTCAATGAACAGGGACATTGCTCAATGAACAGGGACATTGCTCAATGATTCTGTGTTCATACTTCTGGGTTGTTATCCTTTTATGCTATTCATTTAGTTATCCTGTGTCATATGACCATAATTAACTTATTAAGATTAAGTGAGGAATGCAGTACAGAAGAAAGAAGTATCCTCTATTTGCAAAGAGCTAGAGTTTTACACAATCAGAGGTAATGCAACAATGGCCACCCAATGACCTTGAGCATAGAATGTCAGAATAGATGGAGATGCCATCGCAGGGACTGCAGATTGGAAAGGGTCTAGGGCTAGGGCTAGGGCTTATGTGGAGAAAACTCATGGCTAACCAAGATCCATTTGAAGCAATCCTCCGACATATTGTTGACTTTTGGCCACCAGAGTAACGGAATATGCATTTTGGATGTATTATTGTGTAATTCATATTTGGGGGGGGGGAGATAACCCGGAAGTACCAAGCCATATAGCACCTATCTAGGCCATATATCTAGCTAGTTATGCTTCATAGCTACATGAGATGTTCCAGCTTGAGGGAGACACTGGGAGAAGAAACAGACAGGGGAAAAATGGAACCCTCCCACCCCACCCCACCCACCCCACTAACCAACCATGACCAGGAATTGAACCAGAGACCTTAGCACTGGTGTTCTAGAGGAAGTTTCCTAAGAAGAATAACAACAAGATCAACAAGAAAGTAACATTTAGACTCTGAGAAAACGAGTTATAGGTAAAAAGTCATCTTTAAAACTCTAGAGTGATATCAAATTTAGTTAAACATTACTCCAGCTGGTGGGGTATGCTGCTTTTCTAACCTCAAATGTTAGTAACCAAATAAAGCTACATATCTACTTCATTTATAAGCAGATTTATTGATTTAATTCATTCCCTTCAAAATGAATTCTCTTTCACCATCAAAATTTTACAGTTCTGCTGGGTGGTTTCTTAGTTTATTCTTTACTAGGCTTTCTCTAGTTAATTTTTGTTTTCAGTGTATTAAACTGAAAGTGTGCACTGAACTACCCAGAGAATTCAACTTCCCTTAGGGCTTGTCAATACAGAAAAGCAGATTTACTTATTTAATTCATTCCCTTCTAAATGAATTCTCTTTCACCATTAAAAATTTGCAATTCTGCTGGGTGGTTTCTTGGTTTATTATTTATTAGGCTGTACTGAACTGCTCAGATAACCAACTTCCCTAGGGCTTGTCAATACAGCTGCTCCCATTAGTCAGCCTGAAATGACATTTTCTGTCACTTTCATCTATTACTATCTGAATGTCTTATCGAATTTAAAAACCACATGAATGGGTGCAGTAGGTCATTTCCATTCTTTTGATACCTCTTTTGAATCTGTAGCTTCAAAATTGAAGGAATGTATAGTGGACACACATACACACAGATTAAGAGCTATTTATAAGTAGGTGAGAACAGACTGTATCACTGGTATCAGAAAATTATAATATTAATTTTTTTTTTATTTCTGTTCCCATAATCTTCTAAATTATATTTGGTAATTCCTGTCACCACTACCTCTGCTGCTTGAAACTTTTTTACCTTGAAATATTAAAAAATGTATTTTAGGAATTTGATATGCAACATTTAAACCATTGTATGTTATTACATACTCATAGGGATAAAATTAATGGCTTTAATAAAGAAAAGAAGGGAGGGACGTTACTTTAAAATTCATTTTGATGAATGAAAGAAGTGGTTATTAGGGACAATACTGATCTGAATTTTTAAAACCTTATTACATTTCTTCAATTTTTAGAATAAATTTTCTTAGTAATGATGATAATCATAATGTTGAGCAAAAATCCAATGTTATTTCTTTTAACTCCATGCTTTGTGCCTGCCTGCCTGCATGTGTAACCATCACCAAAAAAACCCTTTAAATCAAGGGTTCTACGATTACTATTCGAATTTTATAAGCTATTATTAGGGAATCTTTTTTTTTGTTTTACATAATTTATCATTTTCCCCCCTTCTCCCCATCCCAACTAATTTTACATTCCTACTCCACTATCTTTGCACACTGGTATATGGCTTTCTGTATGCTTTCTGCATTCTGCAAGGTGTTCATTTCATACTTCTTTGGTCAACAGATCTTACTGCTTGCTTAGTTTGTGGTCTTAATACAAATTATGGAGAAAATTATTAGTGTTATAGAATATAGGCGGTACAAGACCAAGCATGCTACACTGTGCAAATATCTCACTGATAACTATTGTGAGGGCTGATGTATGAAGTTTGAATAAATGTGCACTTAAACAGGGATAAAGGGAATATTCTTCCATAGGCATCAATAGTGTGAAGAGCTTTCTTTTACGTTTAACATAACCTGTCTTCACTAATGAGAATAGAACTGATGACAGTGGTGAGAAATCATTGACCTTGGAAACAATTTAATATTCCAAACTTAGCCTTGTCAATTCAGCCAACAATATACTCCACCTCTTCTTACAAAAAACTGCTGGCATCTTTGGAATGCTTGTTCATGAGAACACTGTCAACTGAGGGCAGTCAACTTAACTGCTCTCGCACATTGTGTAACTCTAATGTGTACTACAAATACAAACAAGCAGTATATATATTGACACTATCAAAAATATTTTTTAAAAAGAAATTATACATGAATAAATAATGCTACTTATATATATATATATATATGGTATGTATTCAGTTAAGTCAGGTGTCCAAGAATTAAATAAATTCTTCAAATCTTGTTGGAGTAAAGAGGATTGTCAACCTTCTGTTGATTTTGCTGATCCGTAGCTTCATTGAGATGTGAGTTCTCATTGGCTAATGCTTTAGTGGAAGGCATTAACTCATAGGTATTCATAGGAAGAGATGAAGGGGATGGTGAATCAACTAGATGATATTCTGTCATTAGCTCAGCAGTGCTGTATTAAAATTTAAAAAAGACATCATTCTTTAAATGTGAGACTGTGTCAACATATCACAACATAAAAATTGATGCACATAAAATTATGAAGAGCATTTAATTTTCCAAATGAGACATTTTGGTCTAAATATTGGAGTTCAGCAGCTGCTTACCATTCACGTATTATGTAGTAGAAACTATTGCATTACAATGTATGCTAATTTTCACAAAGTTTGTACACCTTTTTAAGGGGACCATTCCTTTAATTTTAATGAATCATTCACAGGGAAAAATAATACCTATCATTAGACCATGCCCAAGTCATTCTATTGTGAAAGTAAAAAGGAAAATAATGAATGCTTCATCGCTGTAATCACCATGGAGATCAAATTCGACACAAAATTTGAAATGTTAATTTCTATAAATATATATCTCACCACATTTAATGATTTGTTAAATGTGTGAATGCTAACACCTTTCAAACTGCTGGAGGGATCTTTGCAAAACATATTGATTAGGTATCTCACTGCATGTCCTGCAGAAGTTTCGTTGGGATCAGGTGGCAATGGGTGTGATTTTGTCAGCCATACAAACAGGAATTCATTTTCACTATCAAGAACATATCAGGCAGAATTACCCTTGTGTTTTTTTTCTGGGTGTGGTTTGGTCACTAGCCACACCCAGTGGAAATTGTTTTTACTGTCAAGAACAAATGGCACCTTCACAGACAATGTTGTATTTAAAGAAATTTTTCATAAAGACATGTTAATATGGTAAATCAGCCAAAGTGGTACAATATGTGAACCTGTCATTTTCATCAAAATTTGTCCCGAAAGCTAATGACAACACAAATCAAACTCAACTGTGCATTTCTATATTAGTTGTCCTTCCACACCAACCCCTATGATACCTTGATGAAGGAAACAATTCTTATTCAAGTCTGTTACTGCAATAGGCCAAAGGCCGACCAAAAAAGAAAGAAAAAAAAAGAGCAGGGTGGGTTTTGGCTAATACACACAAAAATCAAAATTTCTTCTATTGCAATGTTCTGAATGTACTTCACCATTCAACCATATCAGATAAACGGATAGTGTAAGTTGTTTATGAGTAATATCATACAATTTTATTCTTATTTCTCTCTTCTATTGTGACACATTAGCAATGGTGTGGTGTTTACCTTATTAATGTTCATGAAAGACAACTTGTAGAAATACAGTTAAGTATTTAGTGTCTGTGTTTATTCATTCTATATGGACAACCACATTTTGATTCAAATCTAATGAAATATTGCACGATGCTTTTGGAGTAAGGAGCAGCTCATGATAGAAGAAATCCTTTAAACTCTCTCAGGTGATGTGTGGGGGGGGGGGGGGGGTGGATCCATTAATTTTGGACATAGCTATCTTTTTTATGTCATTATAATCAGAAGGTTCTCTAAATTTGCTTGATTCACAAAATTTGATGTTGTCATTATGTATTTATTTAATGGTATGTTATATCTATACCATATTTTATGATTTCTATGACTGTATGTATGTATATTCTCCTCCCAGAGCATTGAACCAATCATCCCGAAATTTTCAGGGGTTGCTCACAAGACTACTGCCCCATTTGGCTAGGGCTAGGGTGTAGGTGCAATAAATAAACTTTCCTATTAATAACTACTGAATTATAATGTGTACTTTGATCCCATTCAAAAGTAGTTCAAAAGGACACTAATTATCTGAGGTGCATCATAATATTTACTAAATAAGGTCAACAAATCAATATTTTCTCTTCAATATGGAAAGATAGAATAATTGAAGGATATTTCTCTTGTTGCTATAGGCTATTTCAATTTTTTTTATTAATAATATTATTTTAGTATTAATGCTTAACCAACAAACCTCCCTTTTCCCCTATTGTATTAGAATTAACAATTATTAGTGTTATCCAAGTAACAAACTCTCCAATCTTTAGGAATGGTTTGCAAGGGTGACAAGTCGACATCCAGTGATATTCTCGGTATTTGATGGAGGAACTAAAATTCTATGTGAATGCCATATTTTCTCTATTTGAAGTGCCACCAAAAAATAATTCTAACTTGAAATGACACTTAATTAGAGGAAAATATATTAAATTTTTAACATGGCACTTATAACTAGAATAAAGGGTCTATGAAAAGATGCATTGAAAAAAAAAATTATGATTCCTCTTGGCACAGTAATTACATGTAAATATAATTCTTGCAGTAGATTGGCGCTTACAAATTTGAGTGGCGATTTAAAAAGAGAAACACAGTACCCTAGACTTGTATTATGAAGAAAATAATATACTGCACTACTGCTACATTGATCGAGGAAATATTTCATACCCTTAGATATTCACTATTTAAGGGAAGTCAACCGCATCACGGTGCAGAAGCCATCAAACATTCTGTCTTAAACTATACACGTGGCAGGGGAAGTTAGCAGCACCACCTCACAATGCAAACAGAAGCCACTACAAATAGCATGAACAAAATGATGTGGTAAGAGCTGTTGCACTTAATTGTGTATGCTACTTATAGGTGTCAACCCTTCCAGTTTTCTGGGACAGTCCTGGAGTTAGCAGCTTCTCCTTCTAGATCCTGGATCAACTGTTCTATTGTATGTCCAGGAAGCCAAAATGAAAGAGACAGGTAGATGAATTCTGTATCTTTGCTTTCCTTACTTCCATTTTCTTACACAATATGCCTTCACTTGAAGTGAGAATACAAGTACGGCAAATCACACTGATGTAAATAAAATTAAGTAGAGATGTGTATTGTGTTGTCGTCCATCCACCAACAGTGAGAGCAATACAGAATCCCCCTAGCGTGATATATAGGTATATAATATGGCTAGCAAATGAGGGAAAAGACACACCCACAGAAGTTGTTTTGGCTGACAAAAGGAAATTGAAGGACCAACCAGGCCGAAATTTGAGTGGCTTCTTTAATGTTTCAAATTGACATTGGCCGGGCAACGCCGGGTATATGCTGCTAGTACAATTCTTTTGATATTACAAAAAAAATGAAAATACCCAAGTAACTGCCAACAAAAATTAACTAAAATAGCTGTGAGAGTGACCATGCCCTACAGTTTCCACAAATGATCACTGAAATTATTATGAACATAAATAAAAGAAATAATTAAAAGGTAACAACCTTGTACTGTCCGGAATAGAGTGATAATAATTAGGTGACACTGTTTCTCTGCAGAAAAAAAATAACATAAATGATCCAATATTTATTCTGATGCTGTATGCTAAATGTGTGCTAGTATGTTCTTAACTCACTCTCCATATATTGAATTGTCAAATGCATGCTCTGAAGTGTCTTCAATAGTTTCTGTGACTTGAAGTTTTGTATTATATATTGAATTGTCAAATGCATGCTCTGAAGTGTCTTCACATGTTTCTGTGACTAGAATTTTGGCACTATAAAATACAGACAGTATACATGAATTAAAAAGATTACTTGACAATCTATATTTACGATATAGTTATTGAATTATTATTACTAATATATTTTACTATTATTATGTCATTAATAATTATTATCGTTATTTAAACACATCCTATATCTGTCTGTCTGTCTGTCTGTCTGTCTGTCTGTCTGTCTGTCTGTCTGTCTGTCTGTCTGTCTGTCTGTCTGTCTGTCTGTCTGTCTGTCTGTCTGTCTGTCTGTCTGTCTGTCTGTCTGTCTGTCTGTCTGTATCTCTCTATCCACATTTTTTCTTCTTTTCAATAGCAAGCTATCTGCAACTGTGACTATAACCAGCTCTTTTTTTCATATGGTCTGAATAGTGTCAAACTTTTGCACTAGATTTTAGACATCTAATTCATGGAATAATCAGATCAAATTAATCATAGTGCATGTATTATTATTATTATTAAGAAAGAACAACAAGCAACACATACATATATATGTTTGTATAATAATTTTAACAGACAGCTCTTTACAGTTAAGATGAGTTATTGATACAATGATTTTAGAAAATATTACAAGTCATTTCTTTTACACATTGACATTTGGGAGCTAATATTAAAAACCTCTACATATTTGTCCCACTTTGAAGCAAATAACAATATTGGATTATCTTGTGGAAAAAGAATAACAAAAAAGTTGAAGTAAAAAAAACTTTACCATATAGACCAAAATTATAAAATATACCAATTATCTGATTGAGTGCAGTCATTGTTCATATGATTTATTAATAGCTTTATTACAAAATGAATACTTTATCGAGTGTGTGTATATTTGTGTATGTAGTGGGGTGGGTGTAGGGAATTCATGCAAGCCTGTTCGTTTGTTGTTGTTTTTTACTATTCAATTGCTTGTATTGTTAAACAAATATAAGCAGAAGCCACCATTATGCAAAAGCGAAAGTTTTAGTGGCAAAAATAAACTTATAACTTTAAGATTTCCAGACACACTTTTTTAACCAGAATTATTCTAATATGGGGAGTATGGTACTTCTGTATTCCCAATAGAGAGAACCGCAATTAGCAATATTTTGTGGTCCAATTGATCTTTCAGACGGAGGACAAACTACAAATGATTAATAATTAGAATTGTTCCCACTGTATCTATCAATGGTCTGTTTAATATATAGATGCCAGAATTATGGTCCATAAAATGGAATTCATTGTGTGGGTATGTAAGATTGCAAACTGGTGACCCTATTGTAAGAAACAAAACAAAATGATTTCATAAAACTCGAAACACAATGGAATAATATCTTACATACCTTTGTCTCCTTGTCAAAATAAAAATGAATACTATCACAATAATGACAAAAAGCAATATAATCAAGATGCCGAGAACTCCTCCCACAGCTCCACCAAGAATGGTCGATCTTGCTTGACCTTTAGTAGAACACCCTTGTATGTTGTCTTGTGTGGTACAGGATGGTTCTTCAATATTTGACTCTGAAACTGCCAGGGGCACTGTAGGAGGAAATACATCAGCTGTAGGTGGGAGTGTAGAGAGAGTGATCAGAATATCAACATCAGGTGGAGGAGGTGTACCTATTTATTACAATACATATCAACAAATTTACTTACATCTTATCATCACAAGTACAAAATTTTGATTTGATCATCATATACTTCCAAAGACAGATCCAGGGGGAGGGGGGAGGGTGGGAAGGAAAGTTTGTTGGAATGTGAGAAATATTGAAGACTTATTGTGACTGATACAGCTTGCTCTGCAAACATCCATGTAGCTAAACTAAACAACATATCACTCAAGTTAAGCTAACCAACCCTTACTTACTAATGTGCATAATTGGGAAAAATCTATTGAAATAAGTATAACCGGTGTTTTCCTTGGACAATATCAACATAAAACTTCTTATCACCACCATTTCATTCAAATAACATCAGCCCATAAGTAGGCATGCAACCCGCATTCCCGTTGATTTTTAGAAAGTTTTATAGCCAAAATATCTAACATAAATGCATCTTTTTATGTGATATATAAAATTTTTCTCTTTAAATTATTCAGTAGCTAGCTAGCTAATTGACAATTGATTTCTTTGGAGGCATGGTGTAATGCTGAAAGGTTGATTTCCAGCAATCAGATTCATAAGTTTGCAACTCACTTGGGTTATTATTTTTTTGTATAACTGGTTTGCATAGTAACAATGTATGAAGTTAGCATATACAAAGGGGAAAATCAATCCTAAAAGGATTAAGGATTGAAGGATAAAGAAAAATGAAGGAAAAGAAAGAAAAAAAGGAAAATAGAAAATATAGTTCTGTACTGGATTTGAACCCAGCATTTCCTGTTTAGTAGACCTGTATCTAACCATTGGACTAGCAACATTATTAGTTGTTTTTTTTTGTAGGATTTTTTTCAACTTTCCATTGGAAAACTGTAACTAATGATCAATTTATCAGGCATTTTTGCATTTAAAAAATTGAATTCCTTTTATAACCACCAAGGATGGTGGCACCCCAATTTTTTTTTTTTTTGGGGGGGGGGGGGGGGTTAAAACCACCCCTAGGTGCCAGGTAATCCTGAAAGTTATGTTCCTTTCAGTCCAAGGGTTTTTATGCCTAGACACATATATAATATATACATACATAGTTACGAACCATTATTATAGATTAGAAGATGGAGTGACATCAGAAGGATTTGGGGGTGCCACTAACTAGAGGACAGGTTGGTTTCAGCGGGGGTTTAAGAAGTACAGTCATCAGACTTCCTTGAACCATCAATGGCAACCAAAAAGAAGAAAAAAAAAAGAAAGTAAAAAAGAGGAATACAATGTACTTCCCATGTTGATCAAGTGTTTCATTAACTTATTCATGGTTAGACATAAAAAAATTGACCAATCAAGTTTCTCTCCCACAACATAAAATAAAGTACATTCTAAGCATTAGAGAACACAAGACAGGTATATAACTTTGAACTCCACTTACCTGATGTGACATGACATCCTAGAGCCTCCAATCTTAGACATGCTGGTGCAGGTGGAGGAGGAATCCTCTTGACTGGCACTATGCGTAGAACTATAGTTACCACGGGTGATGGCAATGTTGTGGTCACCATATGTGGTGTCAATGTTCTCTCAAACACCTTTCAATGCAAAAACACAGGCACATCATATTTTATATTGTGATACATACATGACAATTATATTAACTATCTTGATCACTGATGTATGGGGGAGAAACATGGGAGGGGAGGACTGATTGCAAATTTTTAAAATTCCTTGATTAGAATTGTCACTATCAAATTTTCAGAAATACTAAGTTGCAAACTTTTATGTCTTGTCTATGCCAACCAGACAATTATGGTTGAATGTTTAATTCAGACAATTTAGTGGAAAAAAAACAACAACATTGAGTTTTATGCATTTTTTCAATATCACATCTTCTAAAAAGTTTTTTCATGCATCTTACCATTGGTGTTGTTGAACTCTCTGAAATAGTTAATGGATGAAGACTTTCCTCTGAGCCATTACCAATGTGGACTTCAAATTTTGTTATAAAACTATTAGCCAAAGAAAAACCATCATATCCGGCAGTCTGGATCATGGAAATGTTAACATTCCCTTCAAATGTGACCTGGAGCCAGGGAGAGTCGGTAAGAGAAAATGAAGAGCACCAAGAATCTCTGTCCAGTCTCCCCTCATGAGGAGGGAAGCTTCCATGGAGAATCGTTTCATGAAGATAAGAATTTGCTTCAAAGAACTCGTCCTGCACTCTGTATGTACTGCCTGATATCAGGGGTTCTGTGGTGCCATCCAAACAAGATTCTATACAGGATGAGAAATGATTGTATTATCTTACTATAATTGTCAATTCATTTGTTTGATTGTCTGTTTGTTTGTTCAATAACTCCTCCCAGACGATTGGGCCTAAAGGACTCATTATTTCAGGATTTAATGAGGGCCACTCTGGGGTTAGTACAAGGAAGTTTGGTGTAGATCACAGTAAAAACCTCTGTGTGGGGCAATTTTTTTCAAACAGTTCCTGGTTGGGGTCACAACTCTATGCCTGAGTAAACCATCCCACTAAGTTATAACAAACCACAATTGTGTAAACACACATATAGATCAGCAAAACTGTGCACCAACCACTTCCTGATCTTTATCTTTTCTTCCTTTTTAGCCCAGTGAACAATAGACCTAAAATTTATTAAGAGGTCTATGTTCTGTCCATAGGACAGGTGGTATGCTAAAGTAGCCTTCAGGATGGAGGAGGGCTCAATTACATGTATACCAAGCAACATTATGACTATTCCACTGAATTATATTAACACTAGGTCAGCAAAACCATGACTAAATCCCTTTCCTTTTCTTTTCATTTTCTTTTTTTTTTTTTTTTTTTTTTTTAGCCCTGTAGGCCCAAGCATCTGGTATATGACAGGGAAGGAACAAACTAACAATAAAAAGTCTCTAATTATAGTAAGATATTTTTGTAGTCTTTGTCCATAGGATGGGTACTTTTCTAGTTAATTCAATTGTATTATACAATACTCCACTTCCAGTTTAAATAGTGTTGATATATGTTGTTTAATCAAATAATCATTTCAGAATTATTTGGTTAGAGATGAATAAACAAGATGTGGTGATATTTGCCAGAAATCGAAATGAGGGTATGTTTGATTTGTTTTGTTGTTGTTTTTTGTTGACTTTTTCTTCCTCACTTGCTGCTATAATATTTTTAAAAAATCCATGAAACTTAACATAATTTAATTAAAGAAATGATCGTGGATTGTTCAAGGCTCATCCTGTTTCAATGTATCAACAACACAAAAAAAAAGTGTACTTATTGTAATCCAGACCATTTCCCTATCAGAGCCAAGTTGTGTTTGCATGCTCGGGGGGGGGGGGGGGGGGAGGGGAGGAATAAGGGAGGAAAAGGAAGGGTGGAACAGAGATGAAGAAAGAAAGGAAGAAAAGAAAGAAAAAGGGGAGAAGAAAAAAATCAACCTAGTCCAGGTTTCAACCACTCACTTTCATCTTGAAATACCTGAGCTTTAACCACTGAACCACGGTTTTTAAGGCTTTTAAAACGGAAAATGGAAATTTCTCTCCTCCCCACCAGGGGTAACACTTTTGAAATTTTTTTTGGTGAAAAACCTTGCCAGGTACCCGAGGATCATGCCTACAAAGTTTCGTAAAAATGCATTCAACGGTTTGGCGATGACCATGATGCTAGGATAGATACACGCACGCACGCACGCATGCACACACACGCACACACACACACACACACACACACACACACACACACACACACACACACACACACACACACACACACACACACACACACACACACACACACACACACACACACACACACACACACACACACACACACACAAACCTTGTTTTTATAGGTTAGAAAATTATATAAAAACTGGAAAAGTACCCATTATACAAAAGGGGAGGGGATATAGGAGGCATTGCCCGATTTCTTAAGTAAATATTATGAATCATCTCTAGTAGTTAGTGTCCTTTTGAACTTCCTGTGTGATTTTTGAACACAACTTCCTCTAAAAATGTCCTTTTGAATGAGATCAGATTACACATGTACTATCACATAATAATTACCTGTGGCATACAGGTCTAGGAACACTTGGAAAGATGGTGGTGGGGGGGGGGGGGGGGGGGGGGAGTACATCCACATATTTTGTCAAAAGTATTTTTAACCAATAGTTTACTGAATAGAAACACAAAAGTTTCTTATTACAACTAAGTGGGTGGGATACTCATGAATTGGAAAATTATTTAATGGACCTACATCCTAGCCCTAATCACATTCTCCCCAAATGGGGCCAGTGGTCCTCTGGGCAACCAGAAAATTTCAGGAAGATTGGTCCTGGCATCTAGGAGGAGATAGCAGACAGACAGACAGACAGACAGACAGACAGACAGACAGACAGACAGACAGACAGACAGACAGACAGACAGACAGACAGACAGACAGACAGACAGACAGACAGACAGACAGACAGACAGACAGACAGACAGACAGACAGACAGACAGACAGACAGACAGACAGACAGACAGACAGACAGACAGACAGACAGATTGTGAATTATAGTAAGATTATCTGGACTCCATATACTATTCCAACCCATCTTGGCCCTACCCAAAAAATAATAAATCCTGGCTACTCCCTTGATAACTGAATTGCACTGCTCATCCCTGTACAAAGACGAATGGGTGGATATAACTATTAAGTGCATACTATAAGCTTGTAGCCGACTTACTAAATTGAAATTCAATAGAAATATCAACTTGCCACATGCAGAAATTTAACGAATTTACTGGCTCCCAACTAAACAGATATTGGTGAAACTGGAGTAAACCAGTGCCAAGATGGCCATATCATGTTATTGTGGGAAACTTAAAACTTGTGTACTCTAGTATCACCCAGATATTGGCAAGATTGTTAGTTATTCTCACACACAAGACTGATGATTCCCTTCTGGACCAGCTGACACACAGAGACTACTAGATAGTTCTGAGACTACTGGCTTGCTATTAGCTAGCTAGTTCAGACACATTCAAAGCCAGATATAACTACTGTAGCCATACCTGCATGACGGCTTAACTTGAATGAAATACATAGTAGAAAACGCAAGTAAAGCTCCACCTTCGCCATCCTACTACCCTAGGGCTTGGAAAATTTAAAACCGAAATGGATTTGTAATGCAACCGCAATGGATTTGTTATGCAACCGAAATGGATTTGTTATAAACCGAAACCCCTAGGGTCCGGAAGAGCTGGTCAAAATAAAAAATAAATATATATCACGTTGTAAACATCTCAGTGGTCACTACTGACGAAGTGAAATAAGTCAGTACTAGCTAAGAGTTCACTAAATTAAAATTTGGGGGGATTGGGTAGTTCAAGATTTCAAACCAAACAGCCTCCAGGCCAACACTGGTGAAGACAGATAACAGCATCTCTGAACAAAGTTTCCCAAGTTCTTTCTGTGTATTTTTATAATTCTGAAACGTAGATCAACACTTGGATAAGTTCTATGTGTAATAGTATTCCCTTTAGGGATAAAAGAAGTTGTGGAAGCAACTGGGGGTTTGCTATGGCTCTATTGCTGGTGCTTCAAACCAGAACTCATGATAGCAACTTTAATCTGGTGGCTTAATCTCGCAACATGTCTAAATGCAAACCATTTTTGTGATAAAACAATAGCTGTTATAAATGCAAAACTCTTTTATGATAGAACATAACTGTTATTAATTTAGCAGCGGGTAAAGGAAATAACTGCAGCTCCAAGTATTTGAATATTCATAAAAATAAAATTGAAATGATGCTTGCTATATGTTATGAAGAATATGAGACCTTTTTCTTTCTTTCTTTCTTTCTTTCTTTCTTTCTTTCTTTCTTTCTTTCTTTCTTTCTTTCTTTCTTTCTTTCTTTCTTTCTTTCTTTCTTTCTTTCTTTCTTTCTTTCTTTCTTTCTTTCTTTCTTTCTTTCTTTCTTTCTTTCTTTCTTTCTTTCTTTCTTTCTTTCTTTCTTTCTTTCTTTCTTTCTTTCTTTCTTTCTTTCTTTCTTTCTTTCTTTCTTTCTTTCTTTCTTTCTTTCTTTCTTTCTTTCTTTCTTTCTTTCTTTCTTTCTTTCTTTCTTTCTTTCTTTCTTTCTTTCTTTCTTTCTTTCTTTCTTTCTTTCTTTCTTTCTTTCTTTCTTTCTTTCTTTCTTTCTTTCTTTCTTTCTTTCTTTCTTTCTTTCTTTCTTTCTTTCTTTCTTTCTAGTTTCCTATCCTTTTTTTCTTTTTTTTTTTTTTTTTTTTTTTTTTTTTTCTTTTTTTTTTTTTGGATAAGAAGGGGGAAAAACAGAAGAAGAAAGGCTACATAAGCAAAAGGATGAAAGAAATTGATGGATTGTCTGAAGTAACTGGCATATAAAGGTGTCTTAGAAACATTCATACAGAGTTCTTGGCTAATGAAAGAAAATTATTATCACTGAAAGTGTTACATGACTTCAAGGATTAAAATAAATACAGGCTCCTTCACAATGAAGCAATACAGAGTTATATTTGGGAAGGTAAAGGTATATGGAATATTTAATGGGATCAGGTTTTCTATGGAAACTTTTTCATGGTATGATTCCTCCTACAAGACAGTAAATAATTCATACATGAACAGCATGCCATTGAACAATGTAGACAAAATTTTGTAGGCACATGGTTGTGATCAGTGCCCTAGCTACAGTCTCATTCTTATTTTATCAACAGAGTCGCCTCAAGTCCTTTGATAATTCTAGCCTAGATCTTGCTATCTAGACCCTCTGAACCAAGGCTTCCAGCTACTTACAATTTACTAACTGGCTCGGCACAGTTAGTTCTCAATAGTACCTAAAGTATCATAAACTCTGAACCAATGGACTGTTGGTTCCAGACAATCAGATCTCTGACAATACTTGCACACACTAGAATATGCACAATACAATCCCAGAAGCCTGTGCCATCAGAGCCACTGTCCAGCCTGACTGAGCCTTTATCAGGTGAGGTCTGTAAATAATATCTGTTCACATGGTTATTCACAGTTGGCTCTGAAACATCAGCATGTTTACTCATAAGTTCTCTGTTTCTGTTAGTGGTTAAACCACCAACCACATACACATCATTAACTTCTTCTCTCACTCTCTCTGGCAATATTGTTATTATTAAACTAGCAGCATATACCCGGCTTTGCCCACGGATATAATATCATGCCCACGAGAAAAAGTGTGACTTAACGTTACCCAACCCATTTCCCTTCCAGATCCAAGTTGTTTTCATGCTTCTAGGTTCACAAATTTGACAATCCGTAAGTACCATAAATAGATTACATCATTTTTAGCATTTTTGACCTGGCATGGCCATAGGAAGAGATATGGTCAGGTGATCCAAATTTTATGTGACTGAAAACCATCCACTGTGTAGGATGTGCCTAACCGGAAGTGTGGGGTGTAATTTTATGTTGGATTAATTGGTAGGAGGTGGTGTGGCCAAGTGTGACCCAGCCTATATCCAAGAGTTGTCCAAGCACAATTTCTGGCATTTTCAGCCTCACAAACTTACAGAAAGATGTTTGAATGGGAATAGCTACACTGAGTAGAGACTATCCAATCAAATGTAATTCAAGCCTTTTCATTCCCAAAAGTATTATTAAAAATAACTCATAACTTAAGACCAGTGTTACCAGATGGTTTCAGCTTGAAATCACTACTTTTCACCATTACTCATTTTCAGGTATCGAAGAAATCACTACAAAAACACCAACACAGATTATATTAGCAACCAAATCACATATTACAAATATATTGGAACGTATTACAGCTTTCTGATCACAGCTTCAATAATTGTCTTATGCAACTAACTGTGCATTCGTAATTGGAAGACAGAATATTTTCAGTACACACAGGTTGGGAAAGGAAAGTTCCCCATTGGATCCTAGTGTGAATGCATATCCATCCAGAAATTTCTACTGGCCAGTTGCTTAATCATGGGCCAGTTAGGCCCTGTCTCCACTAGAGTACAGACTTTATCTAGATCAGATCCTGATAACTGGAATCCTCATCTGATCTATATAAATCCTGTCCCCACTATGATTTTAAAAATGAACTATTTAGCAAATTTCTGGTTTTGTTGCCAAAAATTTTCCTTCATAACTGGTGCTTGCTCTTGTAACATATCTGAAGAATAGTTTCTTTCTTATATAATAATAAAATATTTAAACATGCTATTGAATATACCTTCCTATGTGCCTGTGTGAGGTTTTTATATATTATTCTTGCTACTGCTGCCATGTTAGTCCATAACCAGAGCAAGCTAGAGAAGCTGCTTCTCTTTTTTTCTTCTTCTTCTTTTTTTTTTTTGGTTTGTTTATTTGGTACACTGAGGCTTATTCCTTGCAACTTCATCAAGCTAACTCTGCACATCAGCAACACCCAAGAGACATTATCTTTTAAAATTTTCTAATGTACCCGAAATTACATATGGGCCTGAAAAAGGTGACACAAGGTCACTGACAATGTGTGATCTGTGCTAATTTTTCCTTTTCATATATATCACCCTGTACTACACTGATGAGGATACAACTAAAGAACATCTAAAAAAATTATTACATATTTAAATTAACAATACAATATATTCCATCTCGGACTTGATATCACAATTTAACCACAATATAATACACATCTATTTTATCTGCAAAGGTGTTCGAATACAACCACAAAACCTCACTACAAAAAAAAGCAGTGTCAACAGACGGTATTCAACTTAATTTTAATATACATTGTGTAATACAAAAAAAAAATTTTTTTTAACACAAAGAGTACAAAAACATGATATAAAAACTATGTACATGGTTAAATATTGGTATGCATATTTAGGTAAGGCAGGTGTCCTGCAATGTAAATTCTTCATCTCTTGTTGTGATAAACAGGATTGTCCACCCCCTGTGGGACTAGTTGACTTGCCGTGCCACTGAGATGTGGGACCTCAATGTTTAATGTTTGTGTGCAAGATATCGATTCATAGGTATTCAGTGAAAGAGATGAAGGAAGGTGTGGTCCAACTAGATAGTAGTCTCCATTTAACTCTGTTCTGCTGTAGTAGAGGGAGAAAAGGGACATCATTCGTAAAATATGATAAAAACTTCTCTTTTTTAATGTACCCTCAACACAAAAAAGAAGTATTTATGTACATCAGAGTTACAGTTCATCTCACAATTGTGGCATTTATAGGTTTACTTTCTCACTTTTATAGTGCCACATCAGCAGTTCCACATCAGCAGCGGTGTTTCGCTTTGAAATGTTCATGCTTGATCAACTTCTATTATTATCTGTGTCTGCATTCATCCCAAGTTAAAATAATTTTTTTAACTGTCCATTAAGCTATGGTTTATGCTATGCATATACACAACCAAATTATACAGTCATGGATTCCTTTGAATGCTAATTACCCCAGCTATTCGACATGCATAATAATGACAGTGGCCATGTCACTAACTCATTAATCACTAGTATTTATCATTGAAGAATGCACAGCCACAATTCTGATGCAAATCCAATGACGTATTGCATGATCCTGGAATACAGGAGGAGCTTATGACAGATCGATCCTCTTCCTTTTCAATTACAATCCTCCCAGAAATAATGGCAATAAATTCCCAAAATCCCACATAGCTAACCTGTTTCAGAATGTCATTATACTCTGAAAGTTTCTTACATAGTATGCTTACTTTGCAATATTTACAATTGCTACACTAAGGATTTACCCACTGGAATATTAATATTGTTATAATAAATTAGTTGTTGGCTCCTCGCATTATTATTTTTTAATTACTAGACATTATTTTTTAAAGGCTGGTACCAATGATTCACCTAGCCCCCTTCCCTCCCCTTTACTTTTCCTTGCTATTCTTGGTATTGCATGGAATGGCTGAAATTCTATGTGAATGCCCTTGACTAGTATATGAATACAGTGATAAACTCCACTGCTGCAATTTGTGTAATAGTGATGGCATAAGTTTTGTTTGCCTTGTCCAGTATTGAAGGAAATACCTAACCATATTACACCCACTACACAGCACATTAAGACACACCTCAGAAAAGAAATATCTAAGTTTAAATATATCTTGTCATGCTCATGTCAATATATACTAAACAAGCCTAATCTGCTAAATACAGAGTGCCTAATAAGAACTACATATTTTCCCAACAGTATCACAGGCCCTTAGCTGTTCACTTTTGAAGGAAAGTAGCTTCACGCAAACAAAAGTCACCAAAGATGGTCTGAGGGAGAAGCTATGGCTGGAGGTATTGAAATAGCTGTTATTTACACCACATACTGCTGACTGTACACTTGGCAAGGGATGTTAGCTGTACCACCACAAAGGAGCAGAAGCCACTGCAAATGGTAACACAAGCCACCACAAATGGCATGAAGGAGATGTTGTGGTTGGAGATTCTGAACCAGCTATTGCACTCCAATTATGTATGCGTTCTCACAGAAATGGTATCATGTGATTTGGCAATTGTTTCACTATCGTAAAACTTGGTACATTGTACTTTCATTTGACAATATTCTTGAAAAAAATAATATTCAAATAGGAAATCTCGCATCATTTCAAATAATTTGTACTAACAAAATGAATCACACCTAAAGAACCACAACAAAAAAAAACTAAAAAGTTGACAGCATGACAGGCATACTACTCCAACAAGTGCAAGGCTATACAACCTTATGCTGTGGCTGGAAAAAATTAAACAAAACTGTTTCACTAAAGCCCTGTCTACACTACAAACGGGTTTGTACCTGTCTCCAGCAACACCCGGTTCCAAACATTTTCTTGCATCCACACTAGCATAGTGCTGAACCCACTCAGCATCACCTGCCTGGGCTGAATAATTGGCTGGGCTGATTAATTAATTTTCCTCTACCTCGTATAGAAACTAGGCATTTTATTTTCTCATGTGCTACTATGTTCTGTCTCTTTCCCTCTGCAATGTCATCGCACAAATGGAGGATAGAGAGTAGGGAAAGAGCTTAAACCCTAATAACTGAACATCAACAATAAAGCCACAGGAAAGTTAATGAAATCTGAGCCGCTTGAAGCCTACCCTTCTGAAGGTTTAAGGGGCTTCCAAGTGAAACCCATTTGGATGAAACCAGATGTAATGTGGATGAGTGGAACCCGTTCCAGACACGGGTGAAACCAGTTTTAGTGTGCAGTGTGGACAGGGCTAAGTGTGTGTAAGTGTTGCTATTAACTTACTCTCCATATATAGAATTGTCAAATGCATGTTCTGAAGCGTCTTCAGAAGTCTTTGTGACTTGAACTTCTACACTATAATCCACGAAAGATCCACATATATCAAACATTACTTGATAATATTCACCACATGTTCTGTACTGCATTCTTATTTTTATTCTTGGGATCACATTCTATGACATTTTAAATAAGAGTTGATATATTTTCATGTCTCAAATGCAGATCATCTCTAAGTGTGCTGTGTAGCCAACTTACTCGCCATACATGCTATTGTTAAAGTCGTGGTCTGGATAGCTCCTGTTAGTCGCTGAGTATTGTTCTTTCGAACTGTATGAATAGGGTTGGGGCAATGAATAGGATTGGGGCAATGAATAGGGTTGGGGCAATGAATAGGGTTGGGGCAATGAATAGGGTTGGGGCAATGAATAGGGTTGGGGCAATGAATAGGGTTGGGGTAATAAATAGATGGGAAGTTTATTTACTGAAAACGGTGAAATATTCAAATATTTATGTACCCAAAATATTTAATAAAAAATTTTAAAATACCAGAATATTTAAAAATTAAATATTCTTATGACATGTCTGTGTGAAATTAAAGTAGAAATGTATTAAGCTAGGACACAGAAGTATTTTCAGGAAGAAAAGCATATCAATTTTGTGACATCTCACAGCTTCGTAATATAGAAACCATTATTACAATAGTTTTCCTTACGTTTCCTGTAGTCAGTGCTGTCCATTATTGAACAGAATATTGCTGTATATAAAAATCCTTAACGATTGGACCCTTCTCCCTTCTCACTAGCTCCAAATGCTGTTTCACATATTTTGCCGAAGAACTTGTGTCCCAGTGAATGATACTTAAATATCCCTTGGGATCCAATGCTGTAAACCATTTTCTTCTTTAGGCTCACACACCTATTTTTTGTCAAAATCAGAGGCCAACACCCAGCCCATCATCGCCCACCACACTCAGCTCAGCACCATTCTCAAAAGTTCTCAAAAATAGTCAGAACATGTCAGTAGGTGCTAGAGGATAGTTTTACTGTACAATAAATACCAAAATACCCAAAATATTTAATGAAAAATTTTTAAATGCTAGAATATTCAATATTGCTGGGGTGTGATATTTAACTTTATGGGGGGGGGAAGGGATAATCTATTTAAAGAAAATATTTGGGGGATTTTTTGTCTTAAAGTAGCTAAATATTTAATTTGGACCAAATCACAGAAATATTTTTTTTAATTTAATTTTTTTTTTTTTTTTTTTTTTTTTTTAATAAAATTCCCAACCCTAGTAATGAATTACAAATACACATGAAGGACAAAATCAAATTAGTAATGTTACATGTGTGTTCATATTGACAGAATAACAACCAAGATACATATATGTAAATATATGCATACAATTATAATCTATAATATATCTATAATGACTCTAATAGGGCAGGCAAACAGTTGAACAGAGGGTCACAGGACCAAAGAATAGACTTTCATTTCATTTCTTCCTGACTGGGAAGAGTTAATATTTTTTCACTACTATCTTACAGTGAAGTAAATTCTATTCATGTACGATATCATACATTCAGTTCAATTCCTTTTTATACAGTGCAAATAACTGAATGCCTAAATTTATGTTACAAATAAATCCTGCAATGAAGTTATATAGTGATGAAACTACGACATCCTCTGTTATGGAAGCCATGTGTAGTTTTATCTCATAAATGCATGCCCAGGTACTACCAAATTTTAGATTACAGACATTGATAATTTATTAGTCAACTGAGTGCTTGTTTGACTGAGGATTACCTGACAGCTGAAACCCGTAATCAATTATTACATGCCTAATTCTACATCCTAAATCACTGACTGCAAACTAAATTTCATCTAGTGACAAATAAAAATATTATTTCGCCACGCAAAATAGTATCTAAATTTTTCAGGCCCACCCGATTGGTACCCGCGCCAAAAAAATAGTATCACATACCGTGGTTATTTCCGCTATCCCTCTATGATAATTGTAATCTTCTGTTTTTGAAATGTCAAAAAAAAATTGGGGAAAAAAATACCAGGGAAAAAAATACCAAGAACACACCCTAAAAATTGCAGCTTCACAGCACCGATATTTTGAAAATTATGCCTCAGAAACTAAAGATTTGTTTTGTCTAGCCTTATCATGGGTAAATAATAGAGTGGCTATGTCCCTTTACAATATTGCAAAGAAACCCCCCCCCCCCCTCACCCCCCCCCCAAAAAAAAGTGACTTACTTTGAAAAAAGGCGCAGAAACTAGTGCAAAAAAATATATTTATAAATAAATGAAAAAATTAAGATTTAGGGCATCCCCAAATAGTACAGAAACAAGGAAAGATCATTACCTACCCAAGAAATATTGAAAAAAGGCATGAGCACTCAAATTATTACGTGCCTAATTCTACATCCCTAAAGCACTGACTCCAAACTCTAATTCATGCCTTGTTTCTACACTTCTTGGGTAGGTAATGATCTTTTCTTGTTTTGGTACTTTTTGGGGAAACCTTAAGTCTTAATTTTTTTCATTTAGCTGAGAACATCTATGGCTAACTCATAACAGGAAATGAAGTCTAAAGTAAATCCTCAAGGAAAGATCTTTTATTGTAGATAGCTATATTCAACATTTATATGAATAAAACAAGAGGAATATGATATATTTAAAACCAGCAATATAGTCAGTATTGTACTCATGAGACCACAAGAAGACCGCTTCTCCAATATTCTACATCCCTTTACTGATTTTAAGCAGTACAATAATTAGTGCTTTTATTTCAGTTGGTATTCCCCCAAAATCATGGGGAACAATACTTTCGTATGTTCTTTTGGTTTCCAATTAATGTTTATATTAATAAGGGAAAGAAAAAAAAAGATTTTTTTTTTTTTTTTTTTTTTTTTGGTAAATGGTCATTTAGTTAGAGTTTCTCATGAGTACATTTTATCAACAAGCTATCACGATCACAGATTTTTACAGTTACTTTGTTGTTATTGGGCTGTTCACACTTCCTCTTTCCAAGTGGAAGGCCTCAGGTTAGATTCCTGGTCATGGTGCTTTCTTTTTCCCTTTAATTTTTTTTTTCCAGTGAAAATTCAGTGGATTTGGAAGTCTACAGTATGTCATTATTAAGACCACTCTAAGTCATAAGAGAAAGAAGGAGAAAAGGAAAGACTGTACGCATGTTGACCACACTGTAGGTAACTGATGATCCTTTACCAATTATAATCAGACACCCTCCAGTGAATCATCATACTGCAGATTATTGCGGTTGAATCTGTTCACCCAGACGCTGTTTTTCACACCACTTAAATATTACATAATTGAAGGATTCAAGAAACTATTGGAGTGTTTTCAGAAGGAATATCAGCTGAAGCCACCAAAAAAAAGCAATTTAAAATCCTTGATGGAAATCTTAGGAGAAATAATTACCTATAAACATTAGACTCCCTCATCACCCCATCCCCCAAAATCTGGATCATTCCAATACAGAGATTACAAACTATTGTACTCCTAAATAGAAAGGGACATAATTAGCAATATTTTGTAAGTTCAACGAAACTTCTCCATGGATGAATATATCAATGTAGAGGTGATAATTGTAGTTTACAAAAAAAAAATGGAGTCTCCTTTGTGGGTGTGCATAATTGCAAAGCAAGTGATCCAACCGTAGGAACCGAAACCAAATGTTTACATTAGTGTTGGTGACAATTAGAACAGATTGATAACTTGCATACCTTTTTCTCCTTGTGAATATAAAAATAATAATTAACACCGAAATTACTAGCAGCAATATAATCAGGATGCACAGAACCCCTCCCACTGCTCCACCTATAATGGCCGATCTTGCTCGATTTTTATTAGAACACCCTTGTCTGGTGTCTTGTGTGGTACAGGATGGTTCTTCAATATTTGATTCTGTAACTGCAGGGGGAACTGTAGAAGGAAATACATTAATTGTAGGAGGAAGTGTAGGGAAAGTGGGTGGAAGTGTAGGGAGAGTGGTCAGAATTCCAACATCAGGTGGAGGAGGTGTACCTGTTAATTACAATACACATCAATTAATAATATTCACTTTCACTATCTTATCATCACAAGCACATAAATATTTTATCAATTGTATCAAATCAATAAAAGAAGATGTCTGTCTGCACCATCTGCCTGGGCTAATCTATGGACAGACTTCTTTGAAAATAGGCATGAGAAAAGGTTCTGCCCCAATTTAAAATGTGGACTAAAAATAAATTAAAAATCAGAAAATGGCGACCATGGTGGAAAAAAAAATTTTTTTTTTCCATTAAAGATTTTTTTAAGGCCTAAAACAGTATGGCCAATTGTCAAACTCAGTTCTTCTCAGAGTTTCTGCTTCTTGCCAGTAGGCTTTAGGACGATAGCCTAGCTACACCCGTGTGGTCTGACAATCGCTTTACTTTCCTTCGTACTATACAGCTAAATCTTGATTCCTTCATCGCTGAGCTTTAGGAATGACATAGCAAGGAACACCACTTCAGGCGGAGTGGAATGGTATCTGAAATCCTGGAACTGAGTAAATATTGAGACTTTTACAATAATTTTTCTACTGGCAAAGTGAAAGCATTATGGACTTCATTTGGCCACCAGTGCACCATCAAAAAATAGTATGTCCTAAATGCTTGTGGTTAAGGTATTAGTTGCTACAGTGCCACAACCAGGTGTGTAAAAAAAAATAGGATTGATACGTAAAATTTAAATGGTTTCTGTTTGAGAAACAAGTAATGGTCAAGTTGCACAAAATTGGAAAGAAGAAATTAGCTAATAGCTTCACATTCACAATACACTATAGAGAAGTTCTAGAAAATTGTTATCCTTGTTTGGTGGGTGGTTTCCACACCAAGAGAGCACAATTACTTCCAACTTGAAATGTCCACCACAAATGTATTAATTTCTACCATCACATGTGTTCTACTTCTTCCAATGGGAATGCAACAGGACTATATTTCTTGTAATCAGGTTATAAGGACTTAATATCAATTTGATATATAAATTTTTTTTAAAGTGCGTCGTCTTTCTTTTGCTTCCTTTTATAACAGTCATATCTACAGTTGGTCCTTGTTTGGGAGAATACTCTATCACTTGTATGGTGATATATTACTCTATTACATCAATACAACTTGACACTCTCAAATATGGTTGAGAGTAAACTACTGATAAAAACAAGGTTTCTAACAATTGAGTGGCAAACCCTTGGCTGCTGCTGATTCAACCAAACATTGATACCTGGACAAGTGCTGAAAGTTAATAACATTATTGTCATTTTTGGATGTATATGGTCACTTTATTTTCGTTACGTTTTCTACTTTTTTCCCTCCTGTTGTTATACTTCATTTTATCACAATTTGGATTTTAAAAAATTTCTCTTACTTTCATTTTGTGTTTGTATGAAAATTTTTGTTTGATTTAACTGCGTTATTAATAAGTGGAGATATGCATGTGTGCATGTGCTCGTGAGCGCGAGTTCTGTGTGTCTGTCTGAGATAAACTTGTAAACAAGACGTGGATCAAATGTGCTAAATCTATCAAAAGGATCCTTGGACAACACGAACATTTTGGCTGGGTCCCACTTGGCCACACCGCTATTTTATGGGTGTCTCAGGCTACAATAAATATCAAAAATAAAGATTTAGAGCTTGGTGCTGTGGGTTGAAGCATCACCAGGGTGGATAAATTGTTTTCCTTACTTTTTTTCCCCCTACTTTAAAACTCCACCCCCTTTCCCTTTTCTTCTTTGTCCCATTGTTGTCCTGCAGAAACAGCGATTTCTTAGCTAGGCTTACAGCTGCTATTTTTAGATTGTTGGTTCATTATGTATCTGCTCTAAAAAAAATCTCACAAGAGGCAGATGTACAACAGAATCACTAGAGCTGTGCTTGCAATACTCTATCTAATCGAGACACAGGCTGTCCACCAATCGAAAACACACACACACACACACACACACACACACTCCCACAGGTTGAGGTGTGGCCTAGCAAAAATCATGACACTTGATTCTATTACAAAGATATCTCAGGCATTTTTATTAACAATCGTAGCTTCATTCACTTGATTGAAATATTTTATTTGTCTGCTCATTGGTAGCACAGTCAGTCTGTTTATGTAGTGTGACTATAGTCCACCAAAGGTGGGACTAATATAATAAGAGCTGTATAATGATAATATATTTTCCTAGCATCCATCACATCCATCACATTAAGATAGCAATGACCACATACCTTGTGAAACTGGGCATCCTAGTGCTTCTAGTCTCAGACACACTTGATGATGAGGATTCCATTCAACAGCCACTATTCTTAGGATTTTAGTGACAACTGGAAATGGTAGCACTGTGTTTTCAACCTCGTGTGTCTTGCTACGAACAAACACCTTTTTGATACAAATATTGTTATCAATGATATTACTGTAGTGTGGTAGCATAAACAATCTTTTTCCAAATAATGAAATATCATAAAGTAGATTAAGGCAATTCTAGTGAAGACACAAAATTATTCTACATTTTTCTTATATTACTTAATTCAGAAATAAATAAAACGCTGATATCAGCAAACAAACATTTATAAGATACCTCAACAGGAGAGTTGTTTCTGGCATCTAACACTAAAAGATAGAAAAGCAATCTTAAAACCATATTTTTCTTTCCCACATTCAGAATGAGTACCAACTTATTGGTCGAACGAAACTCATATATTTGACAGCGGTCATGCTGCATGCCTCCTAGCACTGATTCTTTCATATCAGACTAGACTTTAGCTGAATGGATACAATTAGATCTATTAATACTTGGTAATACCATCCTCCATCAGTTACCATCTTACCTACCTGCATGCACTATTATACATCATTTACATTGGCTATGAAGTCACAGAAAACAAATTTAGTTTGGCCTTGATGCAATCTGATGATGACACTGCTAGAACCCACCCAGGAGTATTTTAAGTAAAGATGAAGAAGGCTCCACAAACAAGTAACAATAAAAGATTTTTTTTAAATATGTACTAATATGTTAACATGATTGTTAACCCTTTAACTTTTCCAGTACCTTCAACTGTGATTTCCTGAGTCAATAAATACACCATGATTAATCACAGCACTTCTACAAAGGTGCCTTGCACAGCCTGCTATCAAAAGTCAACTTTCACATGCTCACGAACATCCTCCAAGAGGTGATAAACTCTCTACTAGGAAATGTGACTGACTCCAGAATGTCAGTTATTCAAAGATTACATTGCTGATTGGAATAATTATGTAAATTTAAGGAAAATATTAATAAATTAACATTACAATGACTTAATTAAGGAGGGACGAATGAATGCTCACAAACTGAAGATCAGAGGCAGTGGCAAAAATACTGCAGTTAAAGGCACTTGAAGTGATGCACGTTAACAGTTATTTCCACAGAACATCGTTATCAGGCACTATTATATTTTGTCTTTGAATACATAAATATTTAATTCAAAAAAAAAAAAAAAAAAAAAAAAAAAAAAAAAAAAAAAAAAAAAAAAAAAAAAAAAAAAAAAAAAAAAAAAAAAAAAAAAAAAAAAAACTATAACTTATCATCATAACATAATAAACAAAATTGATTCCCAATACAATCTATACTACAAAGTGGGACTTGTCAGTCGTCTGTCTGTCCGTGTATCCTCGATTCATGCTTGAAATTAGACCCACAAACCCATATATATACATATATATATACATATGTATATACATATATATATAAATATTTAGAATCAGCTTTACCAGGGAAACGTGTTTAGTATGTCTATATGGCAACACCCCTTTCTGTATTCAAAACAAAAGCCAAAAATTGTAAAGACTTGGTATGCACACACAATTTCAATCTGGGAGTAACATGGGGTGGGTCCCACCTGGCCACACCTCTTCCTCTTGGCGTGTAAGGCTAGAATGCCAACATTGGTATTTGTTTTTAAAAAACACTTGGACAAAGGAAGCTATGTAGTTGTGGAATCAGTGTCACCAGGGGGACATTTTAAGAATGTCCATAAGGCTACACCCTTTCTGTTTGTGTCAGGCCAAAAAGAGCTAAAAATGGTACTTTGGTGTAACAAATCCTTGGAATTACAGATTTAATACTTGTTGTGCATACACAACTTGACTCAGGGAGTAATATGGGCAGGGTCAAGCAATTTAGACAATTTTGTAACTATATAAAGAAAAGAACACCCAAAGGGCAGATTTTTCCCTAGTTTATATAAACATGTTTAAGAAAAATCAACAAAGAAAGTTTGCATAACCTTACAATTGGTCGTGTGGTATTTTCAGATTCCATCATCAATGGACGCAGACTTCCCTCTGTGCCATTACCAACATAAACTTGAAAACTTGTCATGTAATAGTCCACAAACCAATCCCATAAACCACCATTATATCCAGCAGTTCGGATAACAGAAATATTGACGTTCATTCCGAAAGTGACCTGAAGCCAAGGACGAGGTGATGATTCTGTGAGAGAACCAGAAGAACACCATGACTTCCCCTCCATCCTTGCCTGCGGAGGAGTGTAATCCAGTGAATCAGAGGAATCTGCTTCAAAGAATTGGTCCTGCACTCTGTATGTACTGCCTGATATCATTTGTTCAGTGGTGCCATCCAAGCAAGATTCTACACATCATGAGACATTGGGAAATTGTAATAATAATTGTGCAATGCAGTTAGACCATTTAGACAAGTATATTTTTTCACATGTGAAATCCTTTTCGGATGAGAGGAAAAAAAATTTCATTGGTTTTCATTACTTGATTCATTTTTTTTTTCAAAAATTAGTTCTTTGATCTGATGAATGGGATACCAATGTTATCAACAAGTAACCACTTCCAGAATGTGAGGTCACACTGGATGGTAAATAAAACAATTAAAATTGTAATGCCAGATTGAAATCCTCTCCAAGGAGCTTTAAAATATTTGCATGATTTGTTTTAAAATATTTGCATGATTTATACACCTTGGTATTATCTAAGAAGGAAAGAAAAGTGACTCTGTTAAAAATATCTGATCATTATTTTTATGCTTGTATTTCTACGTCTGTACATCTGTGTGTTCATGGTAAAGGGTCGATAAGAAACACCACGTTTTCAAAATGGCGAATAGAAAAGTTTAAAAAAAAAAAAAAAAATTTTTAATAATTCAGTGACTTACAAATAAACAAGAAAAATAAAGGAGGAACTATGAATACAACCATTTCACCAGCATGGAATAGAATGATTACAGTGGTGGATCCACAGTGTAGCAAAAGCAGCAGAGATGCAAAGGTGACTAATAGATTTTAGGAAGCTTGTCATGAGCTAGTTATTCAGGGACTATGAACTATTTCTGTAACTCTTTCATGACCAGTTGCATTTCTACCTTGATCAGTTATCTGTTATGCAGGGACCCTTCAGCTACACAAGTTGGCTGCCTGGTCAGTTGTGGTAGTAGGAATTGCTGCAGGTGTGAAATATGTTGCCTGCTTTTGTGCTTTCTGAGATTTGCTTCTTTAGTATAGTTGAGGGAAGGGGTAGGAAAGAAAGGTACTTGTATCCCCCACCCCCTCCCCCTTTCCTTTCCCCCCCAGGGACAGGGCCAAATTAATAAAATTATAGGCCCCTGGGAAAAGCAATGCACAGGAGGCCGTACTAACATAACTAAAAATTCTAGAGATGGTTGTTGTTGTTTTCTTTTTGGGGGGGGGGGGGCTAAACAACAAAAAATAATTAAACAAAAAAATAATCCCAGCTGGTGGTGAGGTGTCTGAGGAAGCAGAAGAAAGCCACTAATTTTGTGCAGTAGAATTAAATCTGGAAGGCTACAGTCTGGATACAGCTGCTTTTTTGTTTGTTTTCTTCTTTTTTTTTCTTGGGGAAGTCAGCGAGGAATATATGTACTGGGTTTAGCTTGATGCTGGAACATACCAACTAACCAACCTCAAAATATAGAGTAATGTATTACATCTGTTAGAATTGTTTTTTTTTTGTTGTTGAAATTAAGCTTAAGGAAGTACAAAAACGTGGGGGGGGCTCATTGATACCAGTTCAATTTAATAGAATTGACCTAACCTGATCATTATGATTATAGTAATGATTAAACCTGAGTTATTATCCACCATATTATCTTGTGCAATAGTATTATCAACTATTCAATCGAAAATTGAGAAGTAATGCTGCACTAGCTCTCCTATAATTCCAGCAAGCAACTTCAGGGAGTAGAAAGGGGAGAGATAAAGCTAGAGCAAGCTGTACTACCAAAGTACCACTACACCATATTACCTAACAAAATATACTTAAAACTAGGTTACACATACCTGATAGGATAATGAAGAGCCAAGGCATACACAGACCCAACCAGCTCAGTTTTTCCATCCGTAGTTGAATAGCCAGATCACTGTAAGAATGATGTCTTAGGTGATGTACAACGCCTTTCCTAGAAAAGAAAGCTAATGTAAGGGTGTTAGTTGTTAGGAACTAGGAACTTACGCTGCAAAAGACAGTTGACTACTCACTCCTCCCACTGAGGTAAGGTCAATTAGAAAAGTGCCCGTACTGTATAAATCTCGGGGATTATGGCTTTTTTTTTTATCAACTGCTTGGCACAAAATTTTTTCTTGTGGCATATTTCTTAACTGTGGCATAATTGTGGCTTTTTTTTCAAATTGTTGGGCATATTTTTAGAAAAAGTGGCACATTGGTTAAAAAAATGGTTTGTAATGGGGAAAAAATCAAATTTTGGATATTTTCCCCCATCTCTGAACTATCTTTCAGCAACCCCAACCAGTTCATTGAAACACAAAAGCACTAACAGTTTTTCTTGCATACCCCCCGGGGGGGGGGGGGGGGGGGGGGGGTTCTTGACTTGGGCCCTTCCCTGCAAGTTCTCATGAATTTAGTTTAGATTGAGTGGCTATGGATGTAGTTTGTCAATGGGTGTGGTTTGGTGACTTGGAAAACTAAGAAATGACCAAGATCAATGAAATTTGGCATGTTATCTCCACAAGACCTGAAAGAATGTTATATTCTGTGGGTGTGGTCTGTTTATCATATAATGACAGGGTAGGAATGGTGGAATTTTAATTGTTGGCAATCCACCCATTTGAATCCAGGGTTGCCAGGTGCTTGGAGTGAAATTATGCCAAAAGACCACCCTGAAAAATGCCAAATAAATTTTTTAAAAAGCCACAAAAAGCCACAAAAAGCCACAAAAAGCCACATTATTGGAACAATAAATGCCCTGTATTATCACATTTTTCACATTGCTTTTCACCTTGAGCAAGAAATTTTGACAACTGGGTGCTCTGAAATGGATTCTGGTGGGTTATAATGGCTTGGTTATCCAAAACCCACCAGAATCTATTTCAGGGCACCTGGTTTTCTACTCAAACTCCCGCTTAGTCTCACCTCTAGCCAGACCCTTTAGCTTTTGAACCCCAAATAGTTTAGAGGATAAAGGGTGTGGCTAGCGAGACTACCCAATTTGTGGTTTTTTTTCAACCAGCTGTATTTTGGTACCTTTCCTTTAACTCCCCCCCCCCCTTTGTAGCTGTTGAATCAATCCTGTTTCACAACAAATCAGAAAGGAATTACTAAGATAGTGTGGTACAGGATAATAGCTCCTTGAAAAAAAGGGGTATCACTATAGCTAGCTTAGTAAGGACAACTAATAGTGATACCCTTGATAGAGGCATATACTAGTGGTTCATTCAGGAAAGACAGCCAAGGGCACACCAATTATTTGTATTAGCAACAACAAAAAAAGAACCAGTTATTAACACTAATCTCATTAATCAAACAAATATGATACAATTAATAAAAATTTATGCGAAAGTAATATTGTGTTCTTGTTTGTTTTTTTTTCACCCCTCTCATGTAGTGTCCTCACGTGTGGTTATTGGCAGTCTTGTGTAGCCAGACCCTTTACCCTCCACTTCGCTGATAAACTGTCTGGTCACTGGAACAAGTTTTTTGTGAGCCAGTTACAGAATACTGTAACCAAATCTGATTGATATAACGTCACCTTGTGGATATCAGATAGTTAGCAATGAATAAATTCAAGGAAGAGAAATAAGTTATTTATTCCATATTTCACAAATTCATGTTTAATATCTGTAACCACAATTAAATTTTTGGCCTGTGACGCACTTCCGCTGGGATCATGAAAACCTGGCTCCAGTGACCAGACAAATTATTCCCTTTTTAATTTGTCTGGCTTCGCGAGACTAGGTTACTGGTAGTATGTCATGGAGTCTAAATATTACTTTGTTATTGATTTTTTTTTGTTCTTGTTCTAAGGAAACTTCCTCAGGACATAGTTACATCAAATTACGCCATCTCGATTCATTCTGTCTACAATTGTTAATTTTTTAAATATTGTAGTAAAACTAGTGACCATTGATCATATGAGTGAGCAGGTTTATGGCTGGACATTTCCAGTCTTGTTTGCAATGAAAACAGCTTTCATTGGGTGTGGCTAATAAAAACCATACACACAGGATGATAACATTCTTCCAGTTAAGTGGAGACCATATACCAAATTTCATTAAACTTAGTCATTTATTTGAGTGTTCCATGTTACCGAACTACACTCATTGACAAAACTACAAACTTTTGTAAGTGCCGCAGTGAGGTGGCATAATCAATCCCTGAAATTTAAGATCCCACTTGTTTGGAAGAAATGAGATCTTACAGTGATACATACAGACAGAAAACAAACAAATCGTGAATTGTAGTAAGATTTTAGTAATATAAAAGACATGATTGATATACCAACATATCTATTTAGGTATTTCTGAAGATGTCTGTCTAATAAGGACAGGGAGAGAAGACACTAGTCTGCCTGACTGCTAAATGTACTGGAAATTTTCACCTTCAGTTTTCATACAGAATAGTGCCAAGCCACTTAATTTTTCTGGAGTCAAAGTTTTCTCTGCATACCACAGCTTTAAAAAATAATTTTAAAAGTGATTGGAGGGACTGTCAAGACAGATTTGGACCCCCTCATTTAATTACCCCAAGTCCAAATATTTAAAAAATATATATATAGACTCCCTCTTGCAATATTTGAACCTTTGTCATTGCCATCTCTTAAAGCACAATATAAAATCTACCAATAGCGCCACAGATAGGCCTAAATAAATTATTGGGGTTTTTGCCCCCTGTAATATATGGGCTGGCTTGAAATATTTGGGCATTTTTCATTCACCACATCTTTCAACACAAATATAGGTAATGGTGTCACAGATGGCCTAGATAATTTTTTCCTGAAATATATATGGACCCCTCTTCGAAATATTTAGACTATTGTTATTCACCACCTCTATTAATATAAAATTACCAAAGGCCAATAGTAACACAGATAAATTATCTGGGTTTTTCCTGAAATATTTGGATCTCTCTTGAATTATTTTCCACCTTTTGAAACAAAATATAAAATCTGCCTAGGTAGTTCGTCTTTTTATTCTGAAATATTTTGATCTCCATATCTTAACATTTATAAAAACACAATATAGAATATTTTAATAGCCAATTGTGTCACTGATAGGCCCTGATAAATTAATCATTATGGAATCAATATTATGTCAATATTAAATCACTTGGGCTAGTAATTCTCAAGATAACATTAAGTTGTAAGCTAGCAGGTTTTTGGCTGGAAATTTCCAGTCTTGTTTCAAACCAAATATTCTATTCCTGTATTGTCAAACTTACTTTTCTTTAATAATTCACCTATATTTTCTATTACCATTCATATCATCCAAATTCATCTCTAAGGCCAGATCAAACCAATTCTGGAATACCTCTATGAGTCTCTAAGTTTTTAAGTATCTAGTTCTGAATCATCCTTGCCAAGTTCTCAAAAATAGAGGAAACTGAAATTACAGCAAGTAGTATCTTATTGCTGTTTTGAGATAGGAATATTCCCATAAAATATATCCTACTCCAGACAGCAAAATTTTAAAATGAATTTTTAAAGAAGAAAACTATTTTGGATTTGGGTTAGTGAAACACAATCATGGTGCCAAGCTAGATTGATTAAGATTGCAATAATTATAAGAAACCTTTTGAACAAACTGCTACTAGATTCTCTGGATATGATTGTTTTGTACTATTCCCTAAGATTGTAGTAATAAAAAGATGTTTTGTTTGTGCCAAGTCCAGGAATGAAGTTCTCTAGGAACAACCAAGCTTTCAATTTGGTTCAAAATATATTAGTGACCACTACGCGTGTCAAACAATCAAATTTGGTCAGGCGTAATCATGTCACTGAAAGCCCCCCCCCCCCCATTTTTTTTTTTTTTTTTTTTTTTTTTTTTTTTTTAAGACTAAATCTGTCGCTATGACTACCACTTCACTAAATATTTACAAGTTGTGTAGCGGGAGCTAGTACTACCTTCTGTTCACTTCCTCCCCTTAAGAAATTGTCTCTGGGAGTCTTTAAATCTCCAGAAGTATGGCTGGGGTGTACAAGAAGGAGGCAAGTATTCTTTTCACAAAAATGTTCAATTTAATTTTTTTTAAATTTATGCGTATCACAGTCTTCACCTAAACGTACCAACCCTGCTACCAGGACAACTATCCAGCTTCCAAAGATTCCCCTTAACCCATCTTCATGCAAAGAGTCTTTCCCATTATATGAGGTAAGCTTTTGTACTAGTATACTTCTAGGGTTAGGAATTCCACTGCATCCTTTAATACCCTAGGTACTGTGTAGTAAATAAGAAATATTTGATATAGCTAATGGTGAAGAGGCTGGAGAACCCACCAATCATGAAGCAGGTATCTTGGATGAGGGCAGCACCTTACAAGGAGGAGAGATTCCACAGAACACCCTCCCAGTCCATTGCTAACAACTATACTCCAAGAGCTAGGGACTTCAAGATTAAAGATATCGGGAAGATGCCTTCGCACTGTATGTTGGGACACATTTCTCAACAGTAATGGTGCCATACTGAAGGACAATTTTACCATAGATATAATAAAAATTAAATCCCCTCCAATATGGTGGAAAGAAGTATAATTGGTGCTTTCTGTAATTTGTACACTATCTAATTTTCAACCAGAGAAGAATTAAAGTTAATTCTTCCATTAGGTTTTTCACCCAAAAAGATGCCATCTCCACCCAAAAAGATGCCATCTCCACTTCCCCTTTGTGCCAAGCCCATGGGCTATCATCAGCAACATAGAAAGTGTGATTCTTCTAAGCTCCCACAGTGTCAGTCCAGGCCCATGACTCCAGAAGAGCAGTCCAGAATAATTACAGCTCAGCAGAATTCAGAAAATTCCGAAGGAGGGGAACATACTCAAACTGACCTAGAGGTAAATGCACAATTAATATTTCAATATTATTTTATGGACTTCTGTCGTCTTGAAAATTTAAGAAATGACATGGGGTATTTTTTTATGAAGAGCATGTTTTTGGGGGGTCTGAAGGAATGTCCCCAAAGAAGATGTTGAGAACTAGGTCCTCTGATAAAAAATTCTGGTGTGTTTTGGACTGCCAGCCAATTACAACTATTTTTGTGCTATATATTTCATGAGTTGCTGCTACATCCTACATTAACATCCAACTGTTGGAGGGGGGGGGGAGGAATCCCACGGTGCCCCCCCCCCCCCCCCCCCCCCCCCCTTCTGTATAAAACACTTCCTGTGCTAACTGAACCCTGAGATCATTTTTTAACCATTTAAAGGCTTTCATTTGTTCTTTATTGCTGAAGGTCAGATGCAGGTAAGGTAGAGTCTCTAACTCACACCTATTTTTAGCACTAGCAGGCATGACCATTGCTCTAGTGAATTATTCAATCAGTCCCTAACGAATGTGAGTTTAAAATTTTATGATTTGGTGCCTGCCCTAGCCCTTTTATATTGAACTTTGTTTAAATGGTCTCACTGGCATATTGCAAAGTGAGGCATTAAACTAAGAGAAGTTTGTCAAGAAAGCATATGGATCAGTGCCATACACCTATTACAAATATTTTTTAAAAAGAAGAAAACGAAACTGTTCCTCGCAAATATCTTTTACTTGCTTCAGTGTCTAATTATCTGGTTTAACAGAGCTACTCAGCCCTGGACAAGGATGCGGCATGAAACAAATGCAATATGTAAAAGCTGCTCTATTCTTACAATATACAATGCATATATATATATATATATATATATATATATATATATATATATATATATATATATATATATTTCTGTATTACTAATATTCTCATTAAGACAATTATATGACTTCTTATCCACTAATATTTATAACTGTAAAACATGGCCAAGTAAAGACAATCAAGTGAGTGCGAGAACAAAACTCTTTCTTTTTATAATTGTTTCACAAAGCCAGAAAATCTATTAAAGCACACCACCCCTGATTCCAAATATAGAATCTAAAATTAGAAATGAAACTATCTCAACAATTCGATGTTAATTGAGCAAACTAAATGTTATAGAATGTTATTGTTGTTATTACTCCACAGTGTGGATGTAAAGTGTCCTTGATTGCTTGACTACAATAACTAATATTATTAATATTCCTAGATTATATACTAAACAAGAAAGTAATAGCGATGACAAACTATGATATTTTTTATTTTCCTACACATGCAGAGATATCAGTATTATGTACGTGAAGGCATCCCCCCTAGCCATGTCCCAGATATACCAACTGAAGTATGGAAAAATATTAAGTTTCGCCTCCCACCTATTCTCCTTGCCAACCCATACTGGAAGAAGTTGATGAGAGCACTCCAAGAAGAAGTAAAGAAAGATTACAAATTAAACTGGCAGAAAGCTGCTGTGACTTATATTCTCATGGATCCCTCGGAAAGGATCCGACTTAGAATATATTCACTTCCTCAAGTAGCTGTTAGGCAAGTTATTCGTGCACCGATTCTCTGGCATGAAACTTTTCGGTCTTCATATGAGCTACAACTGAAGCAGCTCTTTGTAACCAGTCCAGTGATGGCATTGATTCAGTTGCTCTGGTGGAATAAGTGAGTCTAGGAATGAGGTGATACCTTCAGCTTAGTTAAATTTATACTTGCAGCATTCTGGTTTTTCTGTTTGTTCTAATGTGCTGTGTTGGTTACTTTATATGTATTATACATGCAGATATTCCCAGGTTCACTTTGTTAATAAGGCTGCCCTACATGAAGTGTCACTCCCTGTGGAACTAAACAAGTTTGAAAATATTATTCTTGGACAATGTGCTGAAGCCAGAAGCATCCTTGAAAATGAGTAAGTTAGCCAGATATTGTACCCACTCATTCATATGTCCACTGACACTTCAATTTTACACTACATAAACATGATGCATCCGTTTATTTTTAGGTGGGTAACTGATTGTGGTGCTATATTTCGCTCTCATAAGCAGTATTGGGCTCACCTTATCCCAAGTACTCAGGAAAGAGCCCCTATCTTGGCTGAACATTTCTTTAACACTGCCTGTAGCCTCATGGCAAGACACCTTAGGGAGGCTATCAAGGATTCCCTGGAAGAATTTATCGATTTTCTCTCAGTCTACCATGATGGGAACAATTATGAAGGAAATTTCTTTGATCTAATGTTTGTCTCTAATCCAGTAAGAGTAGACATTTGTTGTTATTTGTTTGTTTGTTTTTGTAATTTTTTTTTACATGTATAAATATCAAAAGGAATAAGATATTATTCTTTTCATGAGATACTCAATTTTCATGATTTATTGAGTTGATGCTGCATGCATTTTAGAATCAAATATAATATTGGAGCATCATAAGTCAGCATTCAGCTTACAAATCGTATTCACATGCAGGTGATTCATTTGGAACTGATAACTAAAGCTTCCGAGATTGTCATCGACCCTCCATTAGCTACACTTAGGGATGTGGTCGAGAGACTGGTCTTGGCCATAGTTGAAAGTGCCCAGGGGCTTCCCCGAGTTGAACATGTGCTCTTTCAGGACCTTCAAGGTTACGATATGTGGATCCCTACCATGGAAGTGCATGATGATATGGTTTCTGCTGCAAAGACAAGAGCTTTGAAGCACATTACTACAAACTTTTCTGGGCCAGAAAGGTTGAAAGCAAGATAGCTATACTATTTTGAATATGCATGAAAACAATATTTCATATAAACCCTGTAAAAAAAAATTAATCTTTGTCTGTCTTGTGAATATATATATTTATTGAGAGATTTACTATGGTATTGATTGATTTATCATAGGTATATACTTGAGACATATAGAAAATATAGCAATTTTCTGGATGGCTCAGCAAGGCAAGATATGGATGAATTTCTCAAGAGAGGAGAGAAAAACCTTGAATACTTTGGAGAAGTAAATAGAGAAACCAGTACTAGCATTTAAATCAAATATATGCATCCTTTAGAGACCTTTAAGAAGGGAGGTTGGGAAGGTTGCTTGCAATTTAATGTTGTGTACAAGATATGAATGGAATGTATTTTATCAATCACTACAGCATGTAAAAAATCTTCGCTCTCAAGCATCAGACTTGGAGATTTTGAGAAGGATGGCTTACCTCAACTTCATCACTCTAGACTGCGAGCAGGTCAACCTTCTCCTTTCTCGCCATGCTTCTGAATTAGCAGAGCGCCTCATTTCCTACCTAATAATCCGTAACAGGAATTTGAACAAAGAGTGAGTGAAGAAGGGAGAGGAGATGACACACTTTTCATTCACAAAAATATTCTCTAAATACTTTTGGAAGTATGCCACATAAGAAAACACTTCTTTTCCCATTTTTTTCATTAGCATGTGTTTACTCTCATTCAATTAGTCAAAATATTATAAATGGGAATTAGTGTACTCAGTGAGCTAGCTCCATGGACAGGTTATTATTTTTCTTCACTTTTAGAAGAAAAAATTGTTGGTCTGATGAACGACTTGAAGATTAATCATCCCAGGAATGTTGGCTTAACTTTACTGGCACTATTAGTAACTAGGGCTTGCCGCACTGTGCATGCATTAATACGAGCGTTTTTATGTATTTACATTTGTGGATAATCCTAGCATCATTGGCATGATTTTGAGTGATTTTGACCAGAATCAGTGTTGAAATTTTTTTTTGCTTGAAGAAAATGCTGCTGTTTGAGTTATAATTTGAGCTATGGTTATTATTTGCTATATAATTGCAACACATGAGCCTTACCATATAACCACAGTATTAACACCAACTAATACTCTACAGTATATGCTAATTAAATTCAAGTGATGATTGAGAGGGTGTGCACCAGAAGAATAAATAAGGGCTGGAGGGCAAGGCATGACAATGATGTAGCACAGCAGTCATAGCCTGCAAATGTGTTTTACTTATTCAATACTCAGTGAACCATTCACCGTATTATTACATAATTACTTAGTTGAAGTAATTAGAATATATTCCTTTAGTTGTGTAATTAGTTCTGATTGGTATTTTGTTTATCCACTTAGTTTGTGTGACCGCTACGATGACATCTCCACTAGAGTGCATAGTGATCCACAGACCACTGAAGCTATAGTGAAAGTAATGCAATTTCTTAACAAGGTATCAACTAATTCAGAGTCTGCAAAACAGAATTGTGCTGTCTGATGTTTTTTTGTTGTTGTTTTTGTTGTTTTTATAGAGAATCTATTCAGCTTACGAATTGTTTGTTATTGTTATTTTTCCTGTTTTACAGTCAAGGGATGAAACTGTGCATGTGTTAATGGCTGAGGTGCATGAAGCAGGGGAGAGGCTAAAATTCCTCATGGATTATGCTATTCTACCTGAAGATGATATCCAGCTTAATAGCTTGACATTCAATTGGCCTCAAAGAATGGAACCCATTTTTGAAGTTGCTCAACAGCGCCTCATGAATAAACGAGAGAAAGCAGAGGAGATATTCAAGCAAAAGTAAAGAAATATTTACCACAAATGATCTTGTATTAAGTTTCATAATATTGGATATGTATTATCAGGCGAACAATGTTTATGGAGAAGCTAGATATACACCTAGCCGAAATTGAAAAATTTAAATACAAGGAAACTCCCCAGCAAGAAGAGGGCATTAAGAAACTCGTCTCCAATTTAGAAGACCTCTCAAACAATCTGGAACAAGCCAAGAAAGAAGCTATGGTAAATTAACACTCTTATTGATGATAAATTATCCCCCTACCCCTTTCCCTGAAGGCCATTAACAAAGAAGAAGATATGTTGGAATGGGAAGTCACCCTGTTCCCACAGATTGCAACTGCTCTTCAACTCAAGGAACCTTATGTTACTCTTTGGAAGACAGCCGCTGAGTATTATGAGAAATACGATAGATGGATGAATAGCCCCTTCATTACTTTGGACGCAGATAAAGTGAATGAAGATGTTGGCAACATGTGGCGAACCATGCATAAGCTTTCCAGGACTTTTGCAGATGTACCCAACCCAAAACACTCAATAGATCACTTCAAACATAACCTGGATACCTTCAAAGAGAATCTGCCTCTGCTGACTATCTTCTGCAACCCTGGAATCAGGGACAGACATTGGAAGAGAATGAGTGCAATTGTTGGGTTTGAGTTGAAGCCTCGACCAGACACACCTCTTAGTACCATGATGAAATACAACCTTGGCCGATTCCTCACTGAGTAATATATAATGATGATATTTACAACAACAGATAACAAAATTATAATAACAGTAGACAAACAATTGATATAATGGTAGTACTGTAAGGTCTAATTAAAGCAAGTATAAAAAATATATTGCACATGTGTTTGTGGAGTAAAGAATGACCCTTGTGAGTGTGATTTTTGCAGGTTAGAAGTCATTGGAGTTTCTGCAACCAAGGAATATTCCCTCGAGAAGGTATTGAACAAAATGATATCAGAGTGGGAGCAGACAGAATTTTTCTTTTTAGTGTATCGGGACACTGGTGTATCCATTCTTTCATCAGTGGATGATATCCAAATCCTCCTAGACGATCACCTTATTAAGACTCAAACCATAAAGGGCTCCCCTTTCATCAAGCCCTTTGAGAATGAAATCAAAGCCTGGGGGGACAAACTGGTTCTTATCCAAGACATTTTGGATGCCTGGCTAAAATGTCAGGCAGCTTGGCTCTACCTAGGTAAATGCTTCTAGCTATAGCTATAGTAGACACTAATAAATTCTGTCCTGGAAAATCCTCTATATTGACATGATCAAGTTAAATATTTCTTACTGTACACAACTTAGAACCTATATTCTCATCTGAAGACATCATGGCTCAGATGCCAGAGGAGGGAAGGAAATTTGGAACTGTGAACAGCAACTGGCAAATGATTATGGAAGAGTCCATCAAGGATTGCCGGACACTGGTGGTGACAGCACAACCTTACATGCTCCAAAGACTACAGGAATCCAATGCCCTTATGGAAGAAATCCAAAAGGGTCTCAATGATTACTTGGAGAAAAAGAGACTGTATTTCCCACGGTTCTTTTTCCTATCAAACGATGAGCTGCTGGAGATATTGTCAGAGACCAAAGACCCACTTAGAGTTCAGCCTCATCTCAAAAAGTGCTTTGAAGGCATTGGCAAGCTGATGTTTACAGAGGAACAGCATATAACTGGCATGATTAGCAGTGAGGGTGAGGGGGTTCCCTTCTCCAACACAATCATTCCTGCAAATGCAAAAGTGAGGGGAGAGATTGACCCTGTCTAAGATTATGCTCTCACTCATCTTCCTTCTTCATTCTAGGGTATGGTTGAGAAGTGGTTGCTTGAAGTGCAACAGACAATGATAGTTAGTCTGAAGGAGGTGATGGGTGAAGCAGTGGCAGAGTATGTGCAGGAGCCCCGTGGGGAGTGGGTACTGCAGTGGCCTGGTCAAGTGGTGATTGCTGCTAGCACAGTGTTCTGGACAGCTGATGTCACTGCAGCCATTGATCAAGGCACTCTCAAGGTATTGGTGCATTGTTTAATACATGTGCATTCATTTTCTGTTGGATTAACATGTTTTTTAATACTAATCTAGTTAGTGCCAATACTTATTTGGATTTTCTTAATATATAAAATATGAGCACGCAATTTCAATTTTCACTCCACAATTAGTTATTACATTGTATGACTTATTTGGTTAGCTATTTTTTATTGTATAGGCAAATCTTTACATTTTTGAATCTGTATGGTAAATGTACAGATTTCTCACACTAGCTTAATTATTTATTTTAGTGTTGAATAACTAGTGTGCATGAAGATTAAACTATGAAATATAATAAATTCTTTTACTTCTCATGCTGATGTATACACGAAGGACTATCTTGACAAGAGCAACAGGCAGATTGATGAAATTGTGAAGTTAGTGAGAGGAAAGTTGTCCAAGATGGCTAGAATCACGCTGGGAGCTCTCACTGTTATAGACGTTCATGGTACGATTTTGTTAACCTGATTGAGCTATTATATATGACTCCCCTACAAATCATCTTTTGTGTGTGTGTCACATAGCCAGAGATGTGGTGGGGAAACTCTACAAAGATGGTATTCATTCACCTGTCGACTTCCAGTGGATCAGTCAACTCCGCTACTACTTTGAAGATGGCAATGTAATTGTTCGTATGATTACCACTGATGTGCCATATGGATATGAGTACCTGGGCAACACTGGGAGGTTGGTGATTACCCCACTCACAGACCGCTGCTATCGTACACTCATGGGTGCTATCAAACTCAACCTGGGAGGCTCTCCAGAGGGACCAGCAGGAACTGGGAAAACTGAGACTTGCAAGGATCTTGCAAAGGCTGTGGCAAAACAGTGTGTGGTATTCAACTGTTCAGATGGTCTTGATTTCCAGGCCATGGGGAAGTTTTTTAAAGGTTTGGCTCAAGCTGGAGCATGGGCTTGTTTCGATGAATTTAACAGGATTGAACTTGAGGTAATGTGTTTAATAACTATTTAAATCGTGATTGGACCGTATTAGATTATCTTAATTATCCTGACCTTGTTTGTGTAGTGTTTATATAGTCTCTCGTGTATGTTTGTGCTCGTATATAATTTGCCTCAACAAAAATCGGACGCTAAGATATTACAGTTTGATGTGTGAATAGTCAGGGTTGCATGAAACACACATTTAATCTATCTTCCTTTCAGGTCCTTTCTGTGATAGCCCAACAGATACAAAGCATCCAGGTTGCCATCAATCAAGGTGTGAAGCAGTTTAACTTTGAAGGGACAATGATCTCCCTTGACCCATCCTGTTCAGTGTTCATAACCATGAACCCTGGCTATGCTGGGCGTCAAGAACTACCTGACAATCTCAAGGTATAATACAAAGGTTGTAAATAACAATATACTATTATCCTGCTACCTTAATTATTTACATCAGACCTCTATATGGATATATACAGGTGCACACACCATATACCAATAAGTATATATCCCTCCTCCTCCAATAATTTGTAACTATTGTAATTAAGTACTGATGTGGCTGTGTTATGTGTATCAAGCAATCATCTTTGTGCAAGGCTTTTCTCCAATAATAGAGCTGAATGTTACTTAGGTCTTGTTTCGGACAGTGGCAATGATGGTTCCTGACTATGCTCTCATTGGAGAGATCATGCTCTACTCCATGGGCTTTGTGGATGCACGAAGCCTCTCAGTGAAAATTGTGGCCACGTATCGTCTATGCTCAGAGCAGCTTTCTTCACAACACCACTATGATTATGGCATGCGAGCTGTAAAATCTGTGCTCATAGCTGCTGGGAACCTGAAATTAAAATACCCTGATGAAAATGAGAGTGTGCTACTTTTAAGGGCAATAAATGACGTCAACTTGCCCAAATTTCTTCCTCATGACGTTCCCCTTTTCGAAGGTATTACTTCAGACTTATTTCCTGGAATCACCCTCCCTAAGCCTGACTATGAGAGCCTCACAGATGCCTTGTGTGACAACATAGCCAAGATGGGATTGCAGCCGGTGCCTTGGTTCGTCAACAAGATCGTACAGGTGAGTTGAGATGCCCCAGGACATTACGTATGTTGTGGTATCCACCATGGTGAGCGCAGTTAAGAGTCCAAGTGGATGACTGCTACTGCAGTTAATGAAGTTGAAAAGGAGCTGTTTGTTGGTCATATACAACTCTTACTTAACATTTATTGGAAATATGGTGTGTTGAATTAAAGTTGTAAATACAAATTTTAGCTCCTCCATGTTGCTTTTGTATCACTCCAGAATATGCAAAAGACACTGAGCACAAACTGTGTATTGCATCAGTATGCATGCAGTTTATCTTGTAGTAATCATGTTATTGACATATTACTACTCTCTCATTTCCAAGATATACGAAATGATGCTTGTTCGCCATGGATTCATGATCGTGGGGGAGACCATGGGAGGGAAAACCTCTGCCTACAAGGTCCTCTCAGCAAGTCTGGCAGATCTCAGCAACAATGGACTACTTGAAGAATATAAAGTTGATTTCAACATCATCAATCCCAAATCTATGACCATGGCTCAACTCTATGGTTCCTTCGACCCCATCTCTCATGAATGGTCCGATGGAGTCCTTGCCAACACTTTCCGACAACAGGCATCAGCAACGGATGAAAACAGAAAATGGTTGATTTTTGATGGGCCTGTGGATGCTATTTGGATTGAGAATATGAACACTGTTTTGGACGATAATAAGAAGCTGTGTCTGATGAGTGGAGAGATTATACAGATGAGTCTGAAGATGAACCTCATATTTGAACCAGAAGATTTGGAGGTAGCCTCTCCTGCCACTGTCAGCAGATGTGGCATGATATATATGGATCCTTACCAGGTGAAGCAGGTTTTGTGAGGGTGGAAGAAATAGGAAAGAAAAACTTAACATTAAAAAAAAAAAAAAAAAAAAAAGAGGAAAGAAAAGTTTTATTTTGTTTAGTTTTAAATTCTCTCATATTTTAGCTTGGCTGGAATCCATTGGTGGAATCTTACCTTACATCAGTTCCAGATGCAGTATTGGAACAAAACAAAGATTTCTTCATGAAATTACTGGAAGATCACAGGACTCTCATACACGACCTCTTTTCTTGGCTGGTGCAGCCCAGTCTTGACTTTATTCAACATGAGTGCAAGTTGTTCATCATCACCTCTCCACTTCACCTGGTGCACTCCCTTCTCAACCTATACACTTGCATCCTTGACGATTGCCTCTTCACTGCCAAGGAAAAATCCCTACCAAGTAATCAGGTAAAAAAAAACAATGAGTCAAGCCAATTTGATAGATGATTGTGGCCTTAAATTTTTTTTGTCTCTGTCTTGTACTGCTTTCATATTTTTTAATTTTTTTGTTTTTCTTTCTTACTTCTTTTTTTTTTTACCATAGAGATTGTAATGACTATTCCTGGCCCAATTTTTCCTTGATATTGTTTCTTTGATCTTTTGTCCTCTCCTTTTTTTTTTTCATATTGGTATCTTATTTTCTTGACCTTTAAAAATTCCTTTGATGTGTTATAATTACCATTATTTGTTAATTAATCTCTATACTAAATGTTTTAAATATTTCCCCTTTACTTTCTTCTATCCCTTCCCCTCTATTCTTTGATCGTTGTTATTTCTGTCTGCACTCATGTAGACTATCCTCTGGATTCAGTCTGTCTTCATATTTAGCCTCGTCTGGACTCTGGGAGGTACCATGACTGGATCTGCTCGTCAAAAGTTTGATATTTTCTTCCGGAAGTTGATATCAGGGGCACATCAAAACAGCCCATGTCCTAAATCAATCAAACTATCCAGAAACAACCTCTTTCCTGAGCGTGGCATGATATTTGATTATTTCTTCCAGCACAAGGCTGGAGGGGTCTGGTGCTCATGGGAGGATCTGATCGACATACACGCCATCATACCCTCTGATGCCAAGGTAAGGAAGACGCAGAAATGTACTATGGTGTATGGAACATGCATATTTAATATATATATATATATATATATATATATATATATATATATATATATATATATATATAAGTAGTGTTTTCGCATAAGATTTTACAAGGGCAGAACGGATGAATGAAACTTTGCAGCCATTATCTTTGGGTACTAGGTTAGGTTATATTAAAAAAATTAAAAAATACCGTAAGTGTGGCCATAGTGAGGAATAAAAGAATCCATACAAAAAAGCCTAAAGAACCATGGCCAATTGGTTAAGGCACAGGTTTCCCGAACGCAGGTAGGTGGTTCGATTCCCGGACTGGCCATCTTCTTTATTTTCCCTCCTTATTTTTCTCTTCCCTTTTTTCCCCTTTCTTTGTATTCTTTATTCTGATAAACAGGACTTATTAGGTCAATCCTCACCAAACGTTCAGGGTCGGTGGGCTCCTCCCTGAGTTAAAAGCAGGAACTATGTGTGTGTGCATGTGTGAGTTGTTTTACTGCCAAACTGCTGGACCAATCAGGCTGAAATTTGATATGTTGGGCTCGTACAGATTGAAAACAGGTGTGTGTTTTTTTTGTTGGTTTTTTTTGGTTGGCTTTTTTTTGTTGTTGGTTTTTTTGGTTTTTTTTATTTTTCCCTCCTTTTTTTCCCCTTACTTTTTTTGAATGGGAAAGAGCAGGTGCCTACTGTGTGTATTTCTCTTCAGGTGATACTTAACTCTCAATATGCTTCCCCCCCCCCCTCCAATAACACTAGGCAAGTGAGCTTATCATCCCTACCATGGACACAGTCAGACAATGCTATTTCTTGAAGGCATACATCACTCACGGAAAACCTCTTCTCTTTGTGGGACCCACAGGGACCGGAAAAACTGCCATCACCAACAACTACTTGGCTCAGCTACCAAAAGGGTCCTACATTCCAAACACCATCAACTTCTCTGCCCGTACCTCTGCCAACCAAACACAAGAGATCATTATGTCCAAGCTGGACAGACGAAGGAGGGCTGTGTATGGGCCTCCAGTGGGCAGAAAGTGTCTGGTCTTTGTGGACGATCTCAACATGCCTGCCAAAGAGAAATATGGTGCCCAGCCCCCTATAGAATTACTGAGACACTTTCTGGACCATGGTTACTGGTACAGCAAAGATACAACAATATTCAACTTAGTGGACGTGGTGAGTTAATTTATGTAGCAAATTCACGAACACACAAACGAACACACCAACAGCCATTCACGTAGAAATATGGAGAAGGGATTGAAACGTGCACACACACACACACACACACACACACACACACACACACACACACACACACACACACACACACAAACACACACCTACTCTCTCTCCCCCACCCCCACTATGCTCTAATGTTTGTTTATTACCTTCATGGGGATGCAAACCTTTACTTGCAAAATAAAATTTAATAAATCAAAAATAAACTCACAAATAAGTTTAAAACACTGCTATGATGATTTCACTAGTTACTCATTACTTTATTTCCTAGAAAGTGGATGATAGTGATTGTGGGACATAGTGAACTGTTTATTCTCTAAAGTTTCTAGTCAGCGGAATGGGCCCCCCAGGAGGAGGAAGGAACACTATCACTGGACGATTCATGCGTCACCTCAATATCATCTCCATCGAGTCCTTTGATGACACCACCATGACCAAGATTTTCTCCTCTCTTGTGGACTGGCACTTCAGTAAAGGATTTGACACAGTCTTCACTAGACTGGGCAAGGTATAGTTGCTTACAGTTGGGGACTGGCATTACCACAGCACATGTTTGCTTATATATTTAGTGATGCCAAGTGGTGTGAATTATTTGTGTTCCATATGCAGTTTATTTTCACATTCATGATTCTCAATAAACCTCATACAAGCAACTGTTCAGAAATATATTGAGAGCAGAAGTCATATGTTATTAACATCGAGTGTTCCTGTGTGCTCGCCTTTTGTGCATGCCCAAACTCATGGATGCAATTCTCTGGTCTACCTAATAAGTTTGCAGTACAACATTAATGATTTCACTGAACCATCCGCCCTTTTCACAAGATCATATTTCTTGTAGCAACTCTGCACTGCAAATGAACTGCAAATTGACCTCTACAACAATCGACATAAAGTAAACTAAATTTCAGTAACATTTTTTCCCTTAAAAAATGGGCTAGTGAAATACTTCTTGACAATGAGCTTTGGGAAGAGTAACAATTAATATTATTTTGTTGTTTTATTTAATTTCATTTTTTTCTGAACTGTACACCATTACCCTGACTTAATGCTGAGTATGATAATTTGAATCATGAAATGTTTGCATGCAGTGCATACTCATGCTCTCATTGTCATCATGCTATTCCAGATCTTGGTGCAAGCAACAATGAGTGTGTACAAGTCTGCAATAACCAATTTTCTACCTACCCCATCCAAGTCCCACTATGTATTTAACCTGCGAGACTTCTCCCGGGTGGTGAGGGGCACTCTCCTCATCCCCAACACACACCTGGTCGATGGAAACAAGTTGATTAGGCTCTGGGTTCATGAGATCTACAGGGTTTTTTACGACCGACTCATTGATGATGAAGACAGGCTCAATTTCTTTGACATTATGAAGGAGACGCTGCAGCAATACTTCAAAATCAGTGTGGACAGCTTACTGGGACATTTGTCCACGACAGGAAACTTTGTGGATGATGATATAAGGTTATTGGATTAATATTTACAATGACTGATCACATGGCATAATAGTGTTTGTTGATGTGCTGCAAGCCACTGGATATGATTACAAGTGAATGGGTATTTATGTTTTACTCAATGTATTTTTTTTCTTTTCTTTTTTCTTTCCTTTTTTCCCCTTTTTTTTACACAGAGGCCTGTTCTTTGGCGATTACATGATACCTGAGGCTGAAGTGAGGATATATGATGAAGTCAGTGATATGAAGGATCTCACTCCTGTCATTGAGAAGTGTGTTATTGAAACCTTCTGTAGTTTTATGTTGTTGTTGAGATTGTGTATGCTTTTTACCACTTGTAACCATCTCTAATTTTGGCTAGTTATTTAGTGGAGTATAACCAGATGAGCAAGGTGCCAATGCAATTGGTTATGTTCAAGTTTGCTATCGAGCATGTCTCAAGAATCAGCCGAGTCTTGAAACAGGACAGTGGCCATGCCCTCCTTATTGGAGTCGGAGGAAGTGGGAGACAGAGCTCCTGCAAGCTAGCCACCTTCATAGCAGATTACGACCTCTTTGAAATAGAGATTACCAAGAATTACACCAATATAGAATGGCGGGATGACCTTAAGAAATTGCTGATCAGGGCTGGGTGTGATGGGAAAAACACCACTTTCCTTCTCTCTGACAATCAAATCAAGGATGAATCTTTTGTCGAGGACATAAACATGATTTTGAATACTGGAGATATCCCCAACCTCTTTCCTGCTGATGAAAAGGCAGAGATTATAGAGAAGATGCAAACAATGGTACACACAACTGGAAGAAAAATGGACTCCTCTGCTCTGTCTTTATACAACTTGTTCATAGAGCAGGTGAAGGTAAATCTCCACTTGGTGCTAGCCATGAGTCCCATTGGAGATGCCTTGAGGAACAGGCTCAGAATGTTCCCCTCTCTCATCAACTGCTGCACCATCGACTGGTTCCAAGCATGGCCTGACGATGCTCTGGAGATGGTGGCCAACAAGTTCCTGGAAGAAGTACGCATGGAGGAAAGCATGCGACATCAGTGTGTCATTATGTGCCAGTACTTCCACCAGAGTATCATACATCTTTCTGTCAAATATCACAACGTTCTTCGACGTAGGAATTACACTACCCCCACCTCTTACCTGGAACTGATTCTCACTTTTAAAACACTCCTCAAGAAAAAGCAAACAGAGATATTGGCTTTGCAGCAGCGCTACATTAAAGGTCTGAAAGAGCTTCAGTATGCTGCCTCTCATGTTTCAATCATGCAACAAGAGCTGGTCGCTCTCCAACCCCAGCTGGTGGAGACCTCCAAAGAAACGGCACAACTTATGGTGAAGATCGAGAGTGACAGAGTTGAGGTGCAGGCCAAGAGTGAAGTGGTGTCGGCTGATGAGGCAGTGGCCAACAAAGCTGCAGATGCTGCTCAGGCCATCAAGAATGAGTGTGAGGAGAACCTGGCCGAGGCACTGCCAGCTCTAGAGGCATCCATAGCAGCTCTTAATACTCTCACTCAGAAGGATATCACACTTGTCAAATCCATGAAAGTGAGTCAATGCGGTCACCATTGTAAAATGTGAAATGTGCCACCATTTGTTGTTAATGCTGTTTTCATTTTTTATGCTTGTCAACATTTTTCTTTTAATCATTTTTTCTTTTGCTGTCACCTTATAGCTATAATTTTTTTCTTTGTCATAACTTCTGTTAATTGCTTCTTAGGTCATTGTGTTTAAATTTTTGTTTATTGTTGTTGTGAAGAATCCTCCAGTGCTGGTGAAACTAGTGATGGAGGCTGTGTGTATTATGAGGAATATCAAGCCGGAGAGAAAGCCAGATCCAACAGGAACTGGGAAGATGGTGGAGGATTATTGGGGACCTTCTCAGAAGATGCTTAGTGACTTCAAGTTTCTTGACACCCTCAAGACTTATGACAAGGAAAATATCAACCCAGCCATCATGAAGAAAATCAGAGAAAAGTTAGCCTTTATCCACCCTCCTGTGTATAGCTTAGTATATACCTGCTATGCTCATACACTAGGCAATAAAATGAGTTGCCCAATGATTGGAACATTTTTATTGTTGTTCTATCTCTTGTTATTGTTATATATTTTTTTACATTTATTTCAATAATTAGGAGTTTTGTTGAGATTTTAACCCCTATTTGGGAAGTCCTTTATTTGAAAGCATGTGTTGGTTTTTTTGTTTTTTTTTAAACTTTATTATAAACTTTGTAATGATCTAAATTAAATGTGTTCTCTAATGCTAGTTCCATGCAACACAATGTTTCAGTTATTTGATATTGATACCTACCAATGTAATTATGTAATCACAGGTATTGCTCCAACCCTGACTTCAACCCAGAGGTGATCAAATCTGCCTCCACAGCCTGTGAGGGCTTGTGTAAATGGGTGAGGGCCATGGAGGTCTACGATCGTGTGGCAAAGATAGTCGCTCCAAAGAAGATCAAATTTGCTGAAGCTGATGCAGAATTGTCTGTCCAGATGACCAAACTCACTGAGAAGCGGAATGAACTATCAAAAATTCTAAGTATGATGCACCTAGATATATCCAAGTTTCTCAAACAGATGTGATAGTGTTCTCAGCTGTGCCCACTGTCACTCTATAGTTACTCCCTTCTGTTTCCCCTTGTCTTTTGTGTCATGATCTTACTGTGTAATATTATTGTGGTATCTCAATTGTAACACTCTTTTATAGTCTCCTTTTTTTCCCTTTCACTTTAGAAAAACTCCAAAATTTGGAAGAAAAGTTTGAAGCTATGACTAAGAAGAAGGAACAACTTGAGAAAAACATCAAAACTTGCACCAAGAAGCTTGAGAGAGCAGAGAAATTGATAGGTGGTTTGGGAGGTGAGAAGGAGAGATGGAGTCAAGCTGCCAATGAACTGGGAGATTGTTACATCAACGTCACAGGAGATGTCCTCATATCTTCAGGGGTTGTAGCATATTTGGGAGCATTTACAGTCAACTTCCGTCTGGAGGCTATCCACAGGTGGCATGAAATGTGCTGCAAGAAAAAAATTCCTTGCTCCAAGATCTTCTCCATGAATGCCATCCTAGGAGAGCCTGTCAAGATCAGAGCATGGAATATCGCTGGTCTTCCTGTCGATGCTTTCTCTGTGGACAACGGGATCATAGTGTATAACTCCAGGAGGTGGCCTCTTATGATTGACCCTCAAGGTAAGTTTTTGACTAATAGATCACAGATAGATGGCATCTAAATAGCTTGTGTTACATTTTCTATGCAGCTATGCATTCGATAAGAATATCATCAGATTAGCTATACCAATATTATGACGACTTCTTGTGGTCAAAACATATGACTTGATTAAGGTCACTAACAATTTATTTGTTTTAGTGTCAACTGTTTTGGCGGTGTTGTGTGTTATATCTCATCTTCTATGAACCTGCCTAGATTTTTAAAATTTTTGTTTCTTGTTTTGTTATTATATTCAAATAGGTCAGGCAAACAAATGGGTGAAGAACATGGAGCGCCCTAACAACCTGGCCATCATTAAGCTTTCGGATCCCAACTATGCACGCACTCTGGAAAACTGCATCCAATTTGGTACACCAGTCCTGCTGGAAAATGTGGGGGAGGAGCTGGACCCATTGCTCGAGCCACTTCTCCTAAAGCAAACCTTTACACAGGGTGGAGTAGAGTACATCAGACTAGGGGAGAATGTGATAGAGTATAGTCAGGATTTCAGGTTCTATATCACCACTCGCCTACGCAACCCACACTATTTGCCAGAGGTTTCAGTCAAGGTATGCAACACTGTTTTTTCTTTCAGTTCCCTTCGTACGATTCTGTAGAGGGTTGTTGTATGTGTTTTATAACTCCAGGCACGAAATTCAGTGAAGCAACAATTATTTGTTGTGCACGAGTGAAATTGTATGTTATTTTATTACACTGTCACTAGCAAATGACAATAATAACGACTTGGATGTGTGTGTCCCCTTGCTGATGCTGTTGCCCATGCTAGATTGTGCTGTTGAACTTTATGATCACTCCACTGGGTCTGGAGGACCAGCTGCTTGGCATTGTGGCAGCCAAGGAGAAACCACAGCTAGAAGAAAAGAAAAACAAGCTCATCTTGGAAAGTGCTGAAAACAAAAGACAGCTCAAAGACATTGAAGATAAAATTCTTGAAGTTCTATCTTCTTCCCAGGGTAATATTCTGGAGGATGAGACAGCCATTGAGATTCTATCCTCCTCTAAAGTCCTCTCTGAGGAGATCCAGTCAAAGCAAGAAGTGGCTGCTACTACAGAGAGAGAGATTGACCAGACACGAAATGGATACAAGCCAGTGGCTGTCCATGCGTCTGTTGTTTTCTTCTCTATCTCTGACCTGGCCAACATTGAGCCCATGTACCAATACTCCCTGACATGGTTCATCAACCTCTATCTCCAGTCCATTGCCAACAGTTCCAACTCACCGGACCTGCAGGAGAGGATCTTCTCCCTCAATGACCACTTCACCAAGAGCATCTACAACAATGTATGCAGGTCCCTATTTGAGAAAGACAAGCTGCTCTTCTCCTTTCTGCTGTGTATTGGTCTCATGAAGGGAAGGTCAGTCTTTAGTGCAAGTGTAGTATAGCTAGCTGCTGGTGAGGGAGGCTCAGTTGTTCATAGGAATATGATATGGCTAGCTGCTGTGCGTATCTCTTTTTATATAATGTAACAACAGCACGACTTACTATGATCTCCATTTGTTCTATCAGTCTGTCTTTCTTTATCTCTCTAACATACTATAGACAACTTTCTGTGGAGCTAGCATTAATATATATATATATATATATATATATATGGAAGCCCTATACTGATTTATACATACTACAACATTTAACCCATCACCACCACCCCCCCCCCCCCCCCCCCCCCACTGCATGTATATTCCACTATACTGCTTTTTATGGTAAGTTCCCATCCATTGTACACATACACAAACTGTAGCAGTGCATCGATAGCTCAAAGGTTCATATTACCTAATATTGTGCTTCTGGTAGAGAAAATGAAGCAGAGAGAATACCAATGATGATCCCTTTGCTGACTTAGAAACTGAATTTTAGCACCTGCATGCTTTCCACTACCTTTAGATCCTAGTATTAACTATACTGAAGGGGGAAATGCTTTCCTTGAGCAAAAGTTAAACAAGCTTATTACTAATTAGAGGAGAAAATGGATATAGCTTGATCTAACCTTCTTTTTTTTTAATACTGAATATTTTGCTAACTTTTGCAACCTTCCTTCATAAGAAAGTCAAAATTGGAAATTAGCATGTTACAGAATTACTTGCAAGTTCATGAAACAAATACCCACAAAGAACTTTCTGCTGTTGGTCTGTAAACATATATTACCTTTAGAGTACTTCTGCATACTTTATAACCTAACCACATAATAGTTGTATTCTAGAGATCTTGCTACTATAGCTCTGCAAGCATGCACTTGTTCCCCCTTAGAGGTGAAGTGGTAGAGGAAGTGTGGCGCTTCCTTCTGACGGGAGGTGTTGCCCTTGACAACCCTCACCCAAATCCCTTCCCGAAGTGGCTCGGAGAAAAATCTTGGGGAGAGATCGTACGAGCATCTGAGCTTCCCAGCATCAAGAATTTATTCAAAGGTAAATAGCAGATACATGTACATACATGGATGTGGGGGAATAGGGTAATCATAAGTGTCACCTTATCATAATGTGCGTATGTGTGCAAATACCATTTCGGTTGTTTTTTATTTAAAAAAAAAAAAAAAATTACATTATAGAATTTGGACCAGAATGGAAGGCTGTGTATGACTCTGTGTGTCCCCATGAGGCAAAACTCCCAGGCACTTGGAACAAGTTGACAGGCCTGGACAGGTGAAATGAATACCTTGCTCAGTTGCTACAGCTCAATCTCCATACCCCTCTCCCCCACTCAACTACTCGTCCATCCCTCACTTACTGCTCACTAGGCAACTCCATGGGCACTCTCAACCATTCCTCATCTACACCTTTATTCTCTTTCTTATTTCTTCCATCTTTTCTCTGAATTAGTTTCTTGTTTTCTCTCTTTCCTCTGAGCTGAATGTACACTGGGAAAATTGTCTCTCAAATAGAATTTAAAATATTGGAGACATGAATGGATTTAAATTAATTTAAATTTTGGTTTATTTTTTTATCTGAAAAGGGCTTTCTTTTATACATAAACTATTTAAATAACAGAATGGTGATTTTACGCTGCATTCGTCCAGACAAGATCATTCCTGCAGTTCAGAAGTTTATTGTGGACTCCATGGGTCCACAGTACATTGAGCCTCCAACCTTTCATCTTGCTGGGAGTTTTGCCGACTCCAACTGTTGTTCTCCTCTGATCTTTGTACTGTCTCCTGGAGCTGACCCTATGGCGGGGCTTCTCAAGTTTGCTGAGGACAAGGGGTTCGGCTCGGGAAAATGCCAGACCATATCACTTGGACAAGGGCAGGTAAATAATGGACTAAAAATATCTGATCACCTAACTATACTTCAACATTACTATACTTCTATATACAACTGCTTACCTGCAATAAAAGTTTGTGACACATATCTTTGATTAAACGCTACACCCTTTTCATAAAATAACCCACATGCATACATCTATACCATTATGTATGAACATATAAATATATGTATGTTTGTATGCATGCATGTATATATATACACTGTGTATAGATTCCTCTCTTGTATATTTTTTGTATCGACATATTTCATTTACAGAGATTCAAATTATGTAGAGATGCAAAATATCAATAAATAGTTTAAACATTTACCAAAGTTACTACTGATTGGTCCAGGGTCCTGTTGCTTCTAAGATGATCAACAGGGCTCTCCAGGAAGGTTCCTGGGTGGTTCTGCAGAACTGCCACTTGGCCACCTCATGGATGCCTTGCTTGGAGAAAACCTGTGAGGAAGAAATAATCCCAGAAACTACACACGTCAACTTTAGATTATGGCTTACAAGCTACCCCACAGAAGACTTCCCTGTTTCCATACTCCAGAATGGTTCGTTGGGCCAAAGGATGGGAGCATATGCACAACACTAACAGTCGCTATGGCAATTAGAATTTTTTGTTTCAGATAGACTTAAGATTGAAGTTAAGTAGACTAAAACGGTTGAATTTGGTGGAATATGGATTGTTAGTTTCCATGGAGTACTTGATTGTAGCCTCCTCTGTATCATCATATTATACTGTTGCAGGCATTAAGATGACGAATGAGCCGCCTAAGGGTCTACGTGCTAACCTCCTGCGCTCCTACCTCAATGATCCCATCTCTGACCCAAGCTTCTTTCAAGGTTGCAACAAGCCTCATGTGTGGCGGAAACTACTGTATGGCCTGTGTTTCTTCCATGCCATCGTCCAAGAGAGACGCAAGTTTGGATCCCTTGGATGGAACATTCCCTACGAGTTTAATGACTCCGATCTTAGGATCAGTATGAAGCAGCAACAGGTATGCTTACGTGGCACTCTAGATAACAATTTGTGTCCTGCAAACATCCTCAGATGTTAATGTGTTATATTTACCCTTTATATTATAGAGGGGGAGTTTTGTTATTAAATTGCAAAATTGATCGATGTAGTTTTAGATATCAATTAATTGACAATTAGAAATAGTTTATAAAAAATGTTACCTTCTTATTTGTTTGTTTTTTTTTTGTTTTTTTATTATTTTTATTATTATTAATTATATCAAAGATATATTGACAGGAAGTTACAGGAAATACAGTGCTCATGCAATCCCACATAATATACATTAAGGTGTATGTTAAATTGAGGGTGCTTGGGGGGGGGGGGGGGGGGGGGTAGGTGGAGTTAAATTGAGGGTTTGGGTGAAGGAGGAAAGACACTACACTTGTTTGTCCTTGCAGATGTTTCT
>OZ017783.1:11561028-11623777 GCA_963969325.1 Lycopodina hypogea
GCAGGGAACTTGCTTATGAATCCCCCCCCCCCCCCCCTTCCCCTCTTACAAACCCCCTCCCTGAAATCCTAGATTCGCCCCTGCATAGACCTGCAGATACATACATACATATATACATACCTACCTGCCTGCCTACATACAATAGCTACATGTTCTAAAAGTAATCACCTGTTCTCTTTTAGGGGCTGTTTCTAGATGGAGCACGATGGGACAGACAGAAAATGGTCTTGGCTGAGTCTTTGCCGAAGATTCTCACGATTCTCTGCCCATTGTAAGCTATGCCCTTAAACTCTGTAGTACGACTGTGTCTAAATAGAATGGGATTGCCACAAAGTGATCTGATGTGGACCATTACTTTTTTCCCCTCCCTTTTTTCACTAAGTGTTCTTATTCACACTAGTAGGCAATCACGGCCTCTGGCTACGAATGCTTGCTAAACCCAGTGGACTACATACGGTTACACTAGATAAAAGTGAAAATATTTGCATGAAACTTGTTTCTTCCGTTTTGGTTCGGAGAGACTGTGTCACAAATAAATAAATAAAATACGATGGGTATTTTATTTTAATCAAGTGAATAAATCTACAAAATACATTATATATCTTTGTGATGTAATCAAGTGCCCAATTATCTTCATAATGTAATTAAGTGCCTGAGTTATCTTTGTAATTAAATTAAGTGCCATGATTTTTAAGTTGATATTTTACCTGTTTGAGGTATTCTGTAGCATATAGATACGAATAAACCATGTACAAAAATAGCTGCTAGTCCAGCTAAGAAATAGGTGCTGCAGTGAGGTAACTGAGAAACAAAGAAGAAAGGGAAAGGAGAGGGTATGGGTGATTTAACGAAAGGGCATAAAGAATGAAGATAAATAAAGGATGGGGGAAAGGGGGTGTCATATTTACTAGTGAACATTTTGTGTGTGGAGCACCATTAATAAATGCAATGGGAAAAAAATTGATGGCATCTCTAATCTCAGGCTCCCTATTTTTATTCACCATAATAGAGAAACGGGCTCAATCTTTAACCCTCTACCTGACCACAGTAAAGTATAAAATATTCATATCATCAATTTAATGCAAGAAAACCAAATCTTTGGAATTGAAAAGATCCCACCTTCACTCACTCTGGTTAAAGATTTTTAGTCAACATGGCAGATGTGCAGTCCTGATTATGCTTCACTGTGTGAAATGAAAAGTTCACTCTACTGCACTAATTGCATTGTTACCTAATTTCACAAAGATACTCAGTCCAAACACTGGGATTCTCATTCCTTTCCTGTTCTACGAAAACATGAAAAATTTGGTCTTCAGTTTTGGAGTGGATCACACCAATGTTTGGGCATTGTGAGCTTTAAAATAGAACATCGAATCAAGAAATCAGCCTTCAAAGTAAAGGTGGTAGCATTTATGATAGCGTACTGTACACAGTCGGGATAATTTGTCAGAATAGAATTTTTTAAATATCCACCATAATTCCCCCACCACCAACCATGAGTAGTAGGCAGTGCATGGGAACAGAGGAAAAAACACACGCTAACTTCAGTTTCTGCTTTTTCAGACCACCCACTGCACAAGTGTTTGTTAAGCTGGACTATTTGGTAAAAAATATGCAGCTTTTTCAACAACAAATATTTTTCAACAAAAAGAAGACCAGAATCCCAGATGTTTTCAGATATTTCAAAAATCCTCCCGGACTGAAATATAATGACCAAAAAGGAGGACATGTCCAGGTAAAGCTGGACTATATGGTAAGCCTAGTATATCCACATTCCTGCCAAATTACTGTACCAAATGAAACCCACTCTTCAACAACAACAAAAAAGAGACAGAAATGGGAAAAGAAAAGGTGAAAGAAGAAAAGAAAAAGGGGGAATAGAGAAAAGAAGGGGGGGGGGGAGAGGAAAAGAAGGAAGGGAAAAAAAGGGAAGAAGTATGGGGGGGGGGGGGGGGGAAAGTAGGAGAGGAAGAAAAAAAAAAAGGGAAAAAAGGTAGGGGGGGGGGGGGGGGGAGAGAGAAAAAAGGAGGCAACAAGAAAAGAAGGTAAGAAGAAAGGGGGGATAAGGAAAGGATTTAAAAAATAATCACAGTCCTGGGTTCCAACACGGAGTTTCCACTTGGGAGACCTGTGCTCTAACCACTTACCATATTATTTAGGCATTTTTGGTATGAAAATTTAATTTCCGTTTTTCAAAGTCCATGTGTATCAAAATATATGCTCACACCAAATTTCAGAGAAATCTGCCTGTAAATTTGGCCAGGCAAATCGTACAAACATGCAACATGCAGACAGACACCTCTTTTCGTTGACTATATGTACACGTGTATATAAATAGACAATATTAATACAGTACAGTCTGATTGCCTAACCAATTTCCCTTTGAGTCAACCCTTTCTGTGACTTCCTTTGTGGTTACCACATTGAGAGTTGTCATGTGAAAGTCATTTGCTGTGACAATCCGAGTGTGCACACCATGTCCAAATGTGGTGCAAGAACACAAAGCAAGCTCTTTCTTTGCACTCTAATAGTAAACACAGAAAACTTCTGTTTACACCACTTTGTCACACATGCACACACACACACCCATCCCCACCCTCCCCCAATTAGCATAAAGATAATTGAAAATTTTTTGTGGAAGTTGTAGACCAATTCAGTATTTGTCTTAACCTCACCACAAAACTCCATGTATTGAATCTTTCCTCCTAATATGGCTCTCGTGAACAAGTAAAGTTGCGTCTTGTGTGTAATCCACAATACCCCCACACACACCCCCTCCTCCTCTATTTCAATCCAACATAATGAATTTACCAATTTGAGAGTGCAGCATGTTGAAAGATTTAAACACACCCATGCCATTCATCCATTAAAAGCCACAGACACCCTCAATGGTGAATATTTGCATACATGATCTTCACTGACAATGCTCTCTACTCAGATTTGGCTTCATCCTGGAGAGAGGAGCAAGTTCAGATCTAAAGCCTCCTATGCTTGCCCAGTGTATAAGACCAGTGCCAGGAGGGGCACTCTCTCCACCACAGGCCACTCAACCAATTACGTGCTCCAAATAGACCTCCCTTCTGACCAGGAAGAGAAACACTGGATCAACAGGGGTGTGGCTTGTTTGTGTCAGCTTGACAATTGAGCAAGTATAGTATACATATTCGTAGTTGAAGGACAATAAATTGTAGTGTGAACTTTTCAGAATACTGATGATACTCAGTTTAACAATTAAAAAATATTAAAAATCCATTTCATTAATTGGAAAAGACATTTACTATTTCCTGATCTCTGCTTCTCTCAATCATGATCAATTAAGTTTGGGAGATGTGCATAAACACGCACGCATGCATGCACACACATAGTCCGGCTTGTGCAATAGCAAACACAGAGGTTCACTATTACATCATTGATTGAAATAGAAAACAAAGTAGAAGATAACACAAATTTTTGTGTCTGACCAATCTAAGATTGAAGTAACACTGAGAATGATATGCTCTAGTAGTGATTACATAGACCATTAAAATGTTGACATTTGAAAATCTAATTTGACATTGCTAACAATGTGTCACATGTGGTTCCCCCCCCCCCCCCCCCCATCTTCTACATCGTAACAATGTGGATTCTTTACTCCAATTGATTATTTGTTTAAGCCTAAATCAGCAAGATCCTTGCACAGGATAACATTACAAATTAGCAAAAAGTTGTTCAAAACACACCCTGAATACAATAGGATTTAAAACATTGGTTTTTCAATGGACTAGGGCGGGGCGGCATCTGCAGCTGTTAACAACAACTGGTCCTGTCCAAGGATAGAGAGTGAGAGCAATTAGGACCACAACATTTTACTTGATTGATCATTGGCCATTGAATCTGTGGTCATACCCTGTGGCCTGTGGGGTAACGTTACACTGCCACAATATACATCTTCAATGGAGAATGGAGTAAACTTTAATTCATTTAAAAATCACTGAACAATAAAACAATACATTTATGCAACCTGCACCACTCTACCTGCACCACTCTACAAACACAATTAAAAAAAAAAAAAAAAAAAAAAAAAAGATTTTCATATACAAGAATTGCTATGCAGAAAATTCACATTTAACATAGCTAAAGACTGAAAGACAGAAAGGAAGGTTATAAGCTGCCCCCACTTGGTTTCTTATAGCCACTAAATGTCTTCTCAAAAGCAGGCCTCTTCTGTAGGCGTTCGAGGTATGAGCGTAGGTCGGGATAATCTTTGAGCAAACTTCCCCCTTGGATGATTGAGGCCCACCAAACGTTGAAGCCAACCACACAATCTGCAGCAGTGAACTTATCCCCACAAATGTACTGCCGACCATTCAAAATGCTTGATAGAACATTAGCACAGATGGTGAACTTCCTCCGCATGGAGTCAACCTGGGAATGGTTTCTCTGTTCCTCTGGTGTATGGGTGAGCTGCATGTAGAGAGGCTCCAGGATCTGGTCAAAAGTGGAGGTGGCATACGAGATAAAGCTGAAAATGAATTTATCAACAATGTTATTATAATAGCCACATGCAAAATATCCACACCATACAATAATATAGAGAGAAAGTTATATAGGTTGACTTCATTAAGTTCCAACCAAGTATGGGAAGTACAAATTGACTATAATTCTCAATTTGTTTATTTGCCTGTTTGTTTTTATATTCGGTAACTACTCCAAGACGATTGGGCCTAAAGGGCTCAAATTTTCAGGATTTGATGGGGTCATCCTGGGGACATTATGAGGAAATTTAGTGAAGATCAGTTTGTTCACTAATTCCTCCCAGACGATTGGACCTAAAGGGCTCAAATTTTCAGGGTTTGATGGAAGTCACCTGGGGTGGTTATAATGAAGTTTGGTGAAGATCAGAGTAAAACCCTGCCGGTGGGGTTATTTTTTTCTTCAAAATTTTCTGGTTGTGATCACAACTTAATGCCTTAGTAAACCACCCAATTAACTACAAACCATATTTGTTCAAACACATACATCAGCAAAACTGGGCCCAAACCACTTCCAGCTCTTTTTATTTACTTCTTTTTTATCCCTGTAGGCCCAAGCATCTGGGATGAGATAGCAAATAACAGATCTACCATTATATTAAGTGGCCTTTGTTGTCAGTCCATAGGAGCGGTGATATGTTAAAATACTTTTCTGGAGGGGGGAGGGGTGTTGTCTCCATCTGTAGGATAGGCACTTTTCTAGTAGATATTAAATTCCCATATACATACAATAGGATGACAGTATTGAAGTGCAGTGATGGCAAAACATGGAATCAAGCCTTTAAACAAAGAAAAGCGACAAAACAGAGTCACTCGACACTAAAACTTTTAGTTCTGAAGGGGACGAGATTTAGTTTACCCCCCCCCCCCTCTTCCACACTCATTCCTATAGCCCACACTTCATATGACCCAATTCAACCCTCATTAACTATAATATCACATGATAGATCACACCAAAGGTACCACCACTCAGTGACACAGGTGCTAGTTGAAGCCATCTGTAATCAATCATCGAACAGTTGAGAACATGTTGTTGTTAACAAAGGCCAATTCACACATAATGTGGAGGTAGAAATCTGGTGTGGACTACAGTGTAATACAATAGTTTTCACCTTGTTCCTGTCTTATTAGCAACCTTCCGTTAGGAGATCTGTTGCAATGAAGTGCTTCAAATATTGTGGATCATTTTAATTGCAGTATTTTTAATAACCAGAATAGTAATCATTTTCTAACCTACTTTCTGGTTGCAATAAAGATGTACACAAGTGTTTAAATACCATCAAATAATCACTTGACACTAAGGCAGTGGATACTCAACTGGTACCAGCATCTCTAAATTATGCTTTAAACAGCAGGTATGCATATGGTGCCCTAAAATTGCTTAGTTGGCTAAAATTATTACCAACTGGCTATTTTCTCCTGGAATTATTGCTTAGTTGGCTTTTTTTTAAAACAAAAGTTTTACGGTAACTCCATCTGTCTACTCACTTGTTAACTCATCATTTCTTACTTGCCCCTGTTATTTCCAATCAACTTATAGTTCAACCATTTTCACAACAAAATGTATTATCAAAAATGCACTAATAGAAAAATTGAACAAATGAAATATAACAAAATTAATGGAGAAAAAACTAAAAAGAGAGAGTAGTCTGGACAGATCACCTTGAAGATATTACTGAACAGTTATCATGATCCCATAGTCTGGCATAGCCCAACCCTTTACCAAATTGCTATGCTGGGGAAGGATCTGGGGACATGGCTATACCTCATATGAAGCGCAGTCAATTACATGTAAAAATTATACACAATTTCCAATTTAGGTTATATTACTAATAGCCACTTCCACATTCCAGCAGAATACACTTTGATATTGTCGTGTCCCCAGACCCTCTCCCCCCCCCCCCCCCCCCCCCCCCCAAGTGCATAAAGGATCTGGCTATGCCAGATTAGGCAGGCTAGAGCTATTCAAAGTGGAATTTGTGGTGGACGGATTTTAGCCCACAAAGCAAAAAATTTAAGGCAACACCTTTTTACCGGCTGTTTAATGCATGATTTATGGAGTGCCTAACACTAATATGCACCAAGAACTACAATAGCAAAGAAACAGTTACAACATGTTTATGAGTTGTGCATACCCTGATCTCTAGGAACATACTTGTAATATTCTGCAGCATTTGCTGGTAATGGTAGCAAATCCTGACCAGAGGAATCCACAAAACACTCTGCCAGGTAGAGGCAAATGGCTGCAGACTCCAACATCACTGAACCATCTTCCAGGGCCAGTGCAGGAAGCGTCCCATGAGGATGTACATCCCTGTAAGCCATCAGGTCCTTGGCATCAGTCCCATGGATCTTGGTGTGCTCAAAGGAAACCAGGTGGTTAACACCAAGCTCGTTAACAACCCAAGCACAGCGGCATGACCGGAAAGGAAAACTGTGGTAGAGCTTAAGGCTACGTTGATTGGGTTCATCTCCTTCCCCACTCCCAGCACTCTGGGATCCACGTCCCCTTAAGTTAGCTTGAATAGAAGAACCCCGTTTTCGGTGCAACCACCAGCGCAATAGTCCCCCAACTGCATAGGCACCGATTACCCCCGCAGCAAAACCTAGTGTACCGGTCAAGACAACCCTCCCGCAAGAAGTGGACATTCTCTGTCTTGCAATCAAATAAAAAATAAAAAAATTTTTAAGGAGCTTAGAGCAATGACGACCACTTCCTTCACTTCAATTCAAGAATTGTGTTGTTATTCAACCTTGTAGCAGTTCAATAGCAAATCTAAAACTAAGGCTGCCGCTGACCACACTTGAGTAAGAGTTTTGGAAAGTAATTAATTTTTTGTTGTTATTTGTTGTTATTTGTTGTTATTTGTTGTTATTTGTTGTGTATACTAATTGAAATATTTGGTCTATTCTAGAATGGTAGAAAAGGAGGGAAACATCTTGGTAACTATTGCATGTAGCTATTCACAACAGGTTAATACAATTTTAATGGAGCATTTTCATCTAATATTATATAGTTCAAGTATTGAGAACTAGTATACATTAATGCAAAATCACTCCATGAAGACAACTCTTTCTCTTACCACTAATTGCTTCTTGTATTAAAATCCCTGTGCAGTACATTTTTTTGTATGAAAAATGATTTCTCTATGGTTCCACTCACAGTAGTATCTAGAAGGAAAATTTTTTTTAATTTTTGTTTTTGTTTTTGTTGTTTTTTTGTTTTTTTTTTGCATTATGACCAGAAAAAAATTTTTCCTTCTAGATACTACTATGAGTGGAACCATAGAGAAATCATTTTTCATCACATAAACAAAACTAGTTTTTTTTTGTTACCATTTTCTGGATCACATCAAATTTTTAGGTAAGGTAAGTAAGTGTCCTTGCAAAGTGAGGTCACACAAAATATTTTGGTCAGCAGTTATTAGGAATCTTCCCCCCCCCCCCCCCCAAAAGAAAAAAAAAAAATTAAAAACCACAAGGGGAGGGTTGGGGCTTCTTCCAAACCCCACCTCCAAAACATAATGAACAGCAGAGGTGAGGATCTCACTCCAGTTTCCTGACTTTCTGGGCAGTTGTCCACTCTCCAGAATGTCCTCGGTTCCTGTACAATTTTTTTCCGAAATAGCGCTATGAAAAAGAATTTGGTTTTTGGCCTTGTTCTATTTATTTTGACCGAGGTATTGTGTGTTATTGCCCTCGTCTCTTCTGAATGGATCACTTCGAAACACATTGGTATGAGTACAAACTGTGTTATTTTGCACTGTATTAAACTATTAGTTATGAAAGTCATGTTTTTGTTGGTTTTGGGGGGGGGGGGGGGGTTTGGCCTTGAAGTCATTCCTCATCTCTGGCTCATTGAACAAATCATTCCTGGCTTCAGAATGACAAATTTCTGGTGAATGGATGTATGTATGTTGTGGTCTCCTTCAGGCTCCTTCATTCATAGCCATGCTGGATGTATTGCATCACCAGCATGCCAATAAAGTGGATCTGGTGACTTGCCTGTGATTCCATGTGGTGTCCCTGTAACAAGTTATAAGGAGATTTCAAACTAAACGCACCTACTTGTAAAGGTAGTAAAATTTTATGAAATAATTGATATTTCAGAAGCCATCCAGGTCATGTGCAATATATTTACTAGCAGACCTCATGAATATGCAGTTATATTAAAACAAATGAGTATATGTGGCATTATGATTGTGTTCCGCAGCTGCCTACAAGACACAGAATGTGCTAGGCATGTCACCAGACCACTTCATTTGCATGCTGGGGATGTAATAAATCCAGCACTGTGACTAAATGGAGTCCGGGAATGCTACATGACTGTATGTCTCTTATTTACATTTCTTAGTGTGTATGTGTGTTTTTGGAGGGGGGAGGGCACTCTGGGGTGGTAAAGTTTGGATTCTGCTGCTGATATTTTTCTTTCTTTTTCTACTAATAAGAAATGCAGGATTCATCCAGGGGCAACTGCTACAGACCATGATCCAATGGGAATATTTTCTTATATGAAGTATAAACTGGAGCTAGGTTCTCTCTGAAAATGATTCTCTTTCAAATTTATCACTTTATGAACAGAAAATATCTCCTATGGGAGTTAGACATTAGTCTAATTTATATGTACAGTGGAACGTAGTAGGGCACAGATTGAAACTGTTGCTTTGAATCAATCGAAACTCCAAATGATGTTGATTAGACAAGTTGATGTTATGGTAGGAAGTATGACAAGAGATGATTTAAGGAGGGAGATCATCCCCTGCACTGTATCAAGATTACTTAACATAACAACACAGGACTTATCTGTAGCATTGAAGCCAACAAGCTGATGAGGAGCAAGTGCTAGTATAATACAGAGACACTTCATTTGTATGCTGGAATGGACTCTAGGAACGCAAACGAGACTCTATATCTCTTATTTACATTTCTTTTTGTGTGTTTAATGTTAAAGATGTGTATTGTATGAGCGTGTGCCTGCAATGGGTGAGAGAGCATAATTGTCCATAGTAGTCTACCACAAACTTTCACTGGAAATTTCACTTGAACCTGACGATTCATCCTTTTTATTATTTTCATCTTTTAACCCCATACTTAGAGCACATCCTTGACGAGCTCTGCCCACCAATATAAATTGGATCAATATACATGTACCAACTGTAGCACACACTAAGCAAGATTAAGAGTGAAATATAACCCTTTACTTTACACAATAAATCCTTCACCTCAATACCATTATTTCAGTTTCCTTGACCAACAGGTTCAGTTGGACTCGGTCTTGTTGTCCTGTGCGATGCTCCACCTGAGCTGGACCAACTCTGCACCTTCACGTTCCTCCACCTCTCCTGGTTAGTCTGCTCTCTACTCACAATTGCTACATTGATCATTCTTGGCCTGAGCATTTGCTTCCTCATAGTGGCCCTCCACAAGAGCAGCAAGAACTTTGAAATTGCAGCCAAGTGGACTGGACTCAGTGGAAGTGAGTCACCACCACATATTCACAAGTGTAAACTTTTGTAATAATACCTGTGCTTGAAATACGTATATACTGGGTTGACAACCTTTACCATTTTTATATTAAATTCCCCCCCCCCCCCCCCCCACTTTTATGCATAGACACGATAGGATTTACAGACATCAGTAGTATCAGTAATTATTGTTCACCATATCTTCTCCCTCCTGTTCCCTCCACGTAGTTATTCTACTCAGTCTGGTGGGAATTCTCTTCCCACTTGGCTTCTCTAGTTTGGAGCTGGGTGGCCGTGCCTTCTTCCTGCCTGCAACACACTCCATTGGTTATTCGTACATTGTGTTCAACGTAGCCACATTAATCAGTATCTTTGCACTGTTGGCCACCAACAAATTCTCTACAAGCCATTACTTGCGTTTTCCACATGCAACTGTTCTCTGATTTGTACCACAATTGCATTTTGTTCAACAATGAATGAGAAAAAAATTGCTTATTGCTACTTTAATACATCACAAATAAAATCACTAGTTGTGTTGTTCGTGTTTTTGAGATTGTCACTTCTTTCCAGACTTGCCGAGTTCTTTGATAGCAAGATCTGCAGATATGAGACAAATGATCAAATTAAGAAATGAAATTTGTTTAGTGTGGAACAGGCTAATGTCAAACTTATTGTATAATCATAAGGGGTGAACAACTATACAAAGGTTTTAAATGCAATTAGAAATCAACAGGTGAAATTTGAGGAAATAAATGGCTGTATACAATTTTAATGTAAAAAAAAGGAGATTAATCTGTATCAAAAAATGCAAGAACAGCCGAGGTAAACCCCTACCTTCCTAACACACCCATGAATTATCCCTAATAAAATAAACATCAACAGCTGTTGACAGTCACAAGAGACCTGATGCAATAAGACAAGGTAACAACAAGTAGCCAATGCAGTGCACCAATGGGGTTTTAGCACAGAAGGAAGTTTTCATGAAATAAAAATTTCACAGAAGCTTTTTCTAGTCTATTCACGTGTTTGCTAATTTGTGCATGTGTATGCATGTGATTGTTTGTGTGCCTGAGGGTGTACTTACACATGAACAGGTTTTAAAATAATTGAGTGTATACATTAAAAAAACCACAAAAAAACAACAACAAGCTTGTAAGCTAAACTATGAGCAATTTGTTGTTATTTATTTTAATGTAAAAAAAGAGAGACTTGAGCTCACATTACTTTCAAAAACTACAACTATCACTACAATATTATGCAGTATAAAATTTGAAATGAAAAAAGGGAGTTGTCTAACTTGTGGTCAACATAAAAATAGATTTTTAATAGGTCCATCCAATATAATGTGCTCCGTAAAAATAATGCTATAACAGTCAGTTATATGCTGTTGTGGAGATCATACCAGAACAAAAAATACATTTTTTAAAAAAAAACCCCTCTATCAAAGCTGTTGAATGATAATTTGACCAAAACAGTATTACAGTACTTCAAGAAAGCAATTCAACATGCAGGCCTAATAATTGGCATCACAACTGGCCACACCTCTTCCTCAGGACATGTCGGGCTAAAAATAATATGTGTGCAGTGTATACAAATCTGTGTGTATTCACTTTCCCATAAAGCATGTCCCAAATGAAACCCACTCTTCAGGGATGACACATCATTCACTAAGAATGGCTTTAGCCACAAAAAAAAAAGTTTGGGTCACCTGGCCACACCAACTTTTTGTGGGCATGACAAACTAAAAATGCCGGGAAAGTGGCACAGGACACTGGCTTGGACCTGGAGCACTAAAACTTGGCATGCACACGTTACTTTGGGAATGACACAGGCTGGGTCATACATGGCCACGCCTTTTTTCTCTAGGCATGTCGGGCTAAAAATGTAAAAAATGGTACTCAAGCCAAACCATTGAACATGGGCAGGTTCACACTTGGTCGTACCTTTTGTGGGCATGAAATTATATCCGAGGCAACAGCCGGTATGCTTGCTAGTTATCTATACAAATTATACATAACTTAACATCTTACGAGAGTACCTATTGAACGTGACTCATACATGGGAGAAAACACAGAGAGATCTTTCTCTCTCTTTTTTTTTTGAATTTATGATATTTATCACACCTCAACAGCTTCTTTCGTATCTTCTTACTACACCCAAAAAGGACTCCAGGCATATCCAAAGTAGTTTTGCAAGGCATTATCAATTGAAGCTACCACACATACAGCAAACAACAACTGTAGTAAACTTTAGATGACATAAACAATTGCTATTGTTGTTGGCCTCCTATTTATTCTTTGTAAATGGCTCTTCCTGGTGCCACACACACCAGGTGGGCCGTGGCAATACAAGAAGAACATAATCTTGTTCCATCTGATTGCTCTACTTGACAAATTTGGTTTCGTCCTTTTAAGATTTTATGGGTGCAGCTAATCACACAGACAGAAATGCATTAAAACTCACTCGGTCACATGGAAACCACATGCCAAGTTTAAGCCTCATTGGTTCTTGCCTGAAAATAACTTGTGCGGGTGTGGCCATGGAAAACCACACCCACAAGAAAGAAATAAACTCCCAGTGAGTGTGAAGTTGATCCCCAACTCATATTGCAGAGACTCGGCTTGACAGCTACAAATGGATCTAGTGAAGATTCTGCCTCTCTCTTCAGGTGATATGAGCTGTGCACTCACACAGCAGAATCCAGAAGAAAAAAATTTTTTCCTTAGAAAATGTAAAAAGTAACAACAAAAAATAAAACAAAACAAAACAAGATAGTTTTAATGTTTTACCTCAAATTTTGAAGAGAAATCAGTCAGCAGAAATGAGTAACATTCCAAAAAGACTTCTCAAGGTTAGCTAAATCATATTAAATAGTGGTAGTGAAGACAAGAACTTACGTTTGCTCAGTAGTTAGTACAACCCAATAAAAAGAACTGTGTTCCTGTTGCTTCAAAAACAGGTTCAATATATATAAAAAGTTCACAGCAGTGTTCCCAACTTTTGCAGAGCATGTAGCCAAACTGTAGTGATTACTAACTGTAATTTTTGCAAGGAAAGTACAACTATGGAATATTAAAATGTCAAAGATAAAGCTTGGATCATTTATTAGCTCCAAGATGTTGTTTATCCATGCTATAAAAATTCCTTCTATCATTTTCAATCTTTTTTAAAAATTTATTAATCTTTTTTAATTTACAACCAATTCTATCTCGATATTAGGGGAACTCTAATTTTCCTGTTCTTTAAGTGTTCGTTACAACAAAAAAAATCTCTCTCTCTCTCAAAATCATTTACCCTAACTATATCCCTCCCCTTCTCTCTGCTTCATTCTCTCCTATAGGTCAAGAAGTAAGAAGGAAAACGAGTAAGTCCAATTTGAAGATTTACTGTGAAAAATCTCACATTGAGCAACCAAGGTATTCCTTGCGCAAGAATGGTGCAATGTTTAAATGTCGACTTGTAGTGGATGATCGTGTGTATGTATCAGTGAAGAGTCATATAAAAAATAAAGATGGCTAAACAAGATGCTGCAGGCATTGCACTAATGCACATCCAGTGGCAAAGACTATGGAACAACTGCTGCATTGTGCAAGAGTTGAACATCTGATTAGGAAAAACCTGAAAGATAAACCACAGCAACTGCTATTACGCGCCTTAAAGTTATGGCAGACACCAACATCAACTCAGATTCTTCTTGAACAAAAGTCTTCAACTCCTGCACCATCTCCACCTGGATTGTCTCCTCCTGAAAGATAGGACAAAGGTACGGGCAACAAACATACTTTCATTCTCAGGTACAGGTATTATCTTTACCATAATTTTATGACTACCTTTATGCTGCACTCTAATGACCCCAGTCTTCGTTTGTTGTGTGGCCAAACCTTAAAGAATTATCTGTAATGCAAGTCTCTGACACTATATCACTGAGTTCCTAGTCAGTTTATAATTAAATAAGCTATTTAATTCCAAGAGCGAGCAAACATATTCTCATTACAAAAAAGCAAAACAACAAAGCCTAAGTCAAAAGGTGACAACAGATATGTGACGGTTCATTCCACTTTTGGCAACAGAAAAATGGATGCCCATAGTTAGGTCAATTGGGTCCCTCTGTCTTAGGAGATGAAGAGATGTCAGCAGGCATGCCAAATTGTGCAATCCAGTGGGTGGGCTATGAGGACCCTGGCATCTGGCAGAGGAATGGCTTCCGGCCTCCTAATGAATCGGTTGACTACAGTGAGCAGGTTGGTGTGGCTGAGTGATGATGGTAGCAGTGCCACTAGGTTAACATCAATGTGGTCAAATCTGTGGGCTGGTACATCGAAGGAATCAAGGCCTTGGCCCAGGCACCCACCTATTTGTGAAGGCAGTGCCAAGCAAATTTGGGCTGCAATGAGTTTGCATGTGGCGCAGATGGAAGGATATGACAAGTTGTGGATAGCGTATAATACTAGGCAACGCAAGATCTCCGAGACAATTGGACAAGGTGGCCCAGTGGCATTGGAATACCTGCACAGCATTGGTGAGGCCAAATGGCATCCTCAAGAATTTACACAGGCCAAAACTATGTGTGATGATGGCTATTTCTGGGATATCTGCTGTTGCCACAGGGATCTAGTGGTATCCAGGGAAAAGGTCGATCTTTGAGAAGATGCGGGATTAAGCCAGCCGGGTAGAGAAATCCTGAATGTTGGGTACAGGATAATTGTCAGATATGGTGGCTTCATTAAGGTGTTGATAATCACCGCAGGGCCTCCACCCACCATTTGGCTTCGGCGTGACATGTAGTGGTGATGCCCATGACTTATGAAACAGTTCATATTTACCTTAGTTTTTCCAAATCAACTTATTTGTAATACACAACAAATGGATAAATAACCATAAAAACATCTTTTGATAATTCATATAGTGTGTGCTGGTGTGTCTGTCTGTCTGTCTGTCTGTCTGTCTGTCTGTCTGTCTGTCTGTGCATCTCCTCCCAGATGCCTGGACCAATCGTCCTAAAACTTTCAGGGGTTGCTCACGGGTAATTTTGGTTAGTGCTTAGTGTGTAGGGCCATTAAATGAATTTACCTATTCAGGAACAACCACAAAGTTGTGGTCTGATCCCATTCAAAAGTATATCACTAAATAATTATTTATAAACTATACTGTAATCTACTCACACAAGAAGTTCAAAAGACCACTAATTACAAGAAGTAAATCCCTAATATTTGCTTTAAAAGTTGTATAATAGCAAGCAAATTATGATCAAATTAAACCAAGTGACTTCGAAAAGACTAATTAATAGAGGTGAATTATCAAGAGGGGAGGGAAGGTTCAACATCTCTTCTCACAGCTCAGTTACTACATATTCGAGCTAACGCTAATTACTAATATTACGCTCATAATATAACACTAAAATTAATTATACTTCTTTTCATCCATTTTTGGTAAGGGTCATCTTGTGAAATAGACTGAGTTTTTAATATGAGTAACTAGTTCATCCTTTCAGACGTACTACAAAATCTATGCCATTAACCAAGACAAAAGTGATAGTAAAAGAGGCACTCTGTTCTCTTTAAAGGACATCTATTACACTTGCCCCACCCCACCCCACCCCCATGCTAGTGTATTCCACACATTCCATGTATTTTTGTTTGTTTGTTTGTTTCAGAGTGTGTTATGTACTCAATGAAATCAGTGACACGCCCACTTCTACAGTAAAATGTACTTGGTGTGATTAATACTGGTGAGTTCAGGAGAAATTCTTCCACATACACACACTGTGATAAAACCAGTCCACACTATTCACACTCGCACATGTGGGTCAGATAAACACAGGATGCCAAAGAACTGAATAAAGATTAAAGACCCCTCCCCAGCATGGCATAATAATGTGTGGTTCTTGATCACATGATTACACAAATAAAAAAACTAAAACCGTACCAACACAGCATTAGGAAGCTGCTAGTCTAACTGAGGTCCACTAGAACCATGCTGTCCACCTATGGTTAACTCTCCCCTACCATAGTCTCAGTCCCAGACTCCATTATTCAAAGCACTGGATGTATTGCATCACCAACAAGCAAATAAAGTGGGTCTGGTGACTTGTCCATGCATTCCGTGTCCCTGAGCCGGAATATCAGAAAATTCGGCGCAGCTAATTATAGATCCAAATCATTTAATGAGATTTCAAAGTAACCACACCTATTTTTCGAAGTGACTAACCGTGCAGACGCAATCCCAGCTACCTGGTATTATGTATTTACATGCCAAACACAAGATGCAGCTGGAGTAAACGAATGAGTGGATATGGCATTTAAGAGTGCATTCCACGTCTGCCTAAGAGACATGGAATGCACAGGCAAATCACCAGACCCACTTCACTTGATTGCTGGTGATGCAATACATCCAGTGCTGTGAATAAAGGGTCTGGGATCAAGAACACCCCCACCCCACGTGGTATATTCTCCTTCACCCAACCCCCCCCCCCCCCCACCTACATAGCCTATATTTCCTATTTTAAGTATAATACTCCAATGCATTTCTTGTTCATTTTTCCCCCTCCCCAAGTCAGTAACACATTAAAACAAAATTATCCATACACCAGATGTACAACACCCTGCATAGGCATACACATGTATCTCTATTTCCTGACCTGGAGGTAAGGATTGCTTCAGCTTGTCTGCCTTCTCTTTGTCTGTCACTACCAATGTATAGAGGTACTTGGAGCATCGAACCTTGAACTTCACTTTATGGTCCCTTGTCTTCATTATCTTGACAGCTAGATTGAAATTTACCACAATTAATTCATTGATTTAATGTACCTAACAGTTACACACATTTTGCATCCTTTCTCCTTGCTGTGAGAAGGAAATCCTTGATTTCTTCTATTTTCTTAGGCTGTGGTGGGCAATAATTAAAATTGTTAACTAACACTAACAACGTTGCGCGGTCCCTTACCATGGCAGGATAAGGTTCTCCGCCTCTTTTTTCCCCTAACCACACAAACAATGGTGAATTTTAACAGCTGAATTCAGAGGGAATATAGATCCACATCAGATCTTTACACAAAATCAACCTAACTACAAAATCATGACCAAAAGAATAATATCTAAAAAAAGCTAGTTTGAACTAGAATCTAACGACACTTAAAATGAATAAATAGTTCAAAGCGATAAGATTTAATAACTCACTTTCTTCCTACTTTCCCAAAACACGTGGAGAGGAGACTTACTGCGCACACACGCACACTAGGATATAATGCAGACTACACTTTACCACTTGAAGCGCCGATCATTCCCCAACATGAGGATGGGATGGAATACTTTGAGCTTAAGACTGGTTTACTCTCCCCCCCCCCCCCCCCCCCCCACAATTGTTTTATTTATGAGATCTGAATTGCTTACTGTACCTGTACAGTTCTTGATTGAATGTTGTTTAGAATTACTAGCAACAACACAAAAATACAACAAAAAAAGAAAGAAAAAAAAGACCCCCCCCCCCCCCCCCCCCCCATGCAGGGTGGTTTTTGCCATATAGGTAGATTGGGTAACAAACTTTTTGGTGGTCTTACTGTACCATGTAATGGTTATAGACACTAATGTCATTAACCACAGGAGGATAACACTGGGTGTGGTTTGGTGACATGTAGGCTCTAACTAGTGGACAAGTACTTGATCATTAGAGTCTACCTTGTCACTAAACTACACCCATTGACAAAACCATACCCATAGCCACCTGACCTTAATGAAACTTTCGCCAGGACGTGCAGTCAGATGCTCTAATGAATCCCTGAAAGTTTTGTGAAGAATCCTTCCAACGGTTTGGAAGCAGTTAAATTGTGCACAGACAGACAGACAGACAGACAGACAGACAGACAGACAGACAGACAGACAGACAGACAGACAGACAGACAGACAGACAGACAAATTGTGAATTATAGTAAGATAAGTGCTTTGTGGGATTTCTAGGTTTACTTCATTGTTTGGTTGGTAACAGAAAGATTGATGAGGTATAGATTTGAAAGCATGGCAACTGTATCAGATTTTTTTAAATGTGTAAAGATCAGTGAGTGTATAAGACATTAACTTCTTAATATTTAAGGGGACTGAGGTGAATAGTTCAGTAACACTGATGAAGTGATGGAATTTAATTGTGGTCAAATGAGTGAGATGATTTTACAGAGAAGTAAACTTTTCTTTCCATGACTACGATGGAAACAAAGCAACAAATGCCTTAATTATTCCCCCCCCCCCCCCCCCCCCAAACTTGGTTATTTTTCAGGTGGATGGTTGCTATTCTCTTCTAGTTCAGTATCTGAAAGTGGTTTCATGCTTGTGTGTGAGCTGAATTGTTGGTTTGAAAAATGAATCCTTTTTTTAACCTGCCGCATGCTAGTGATTTTAATGTTTACATCAACCATGGATGCAAGTCCTACAGTCCACTAAAAAATTTCCCAATAAAGTTGATTTTAAGAAAGGGTTAGCATTTTCAGAAATCACTTGGACAGACAATTCAATTTTACCTCATTTAGCTGTGCATTTATTTTGTGGCTTAGTTATTGATAGGGCTGTGTTGATAATTGTTGGGGATAATGAAAATGAATTTTTTTAAATACAAAATGAAACATCTCTTCTTCCTTTTTTCCATTTTAATCCGAGGTGGTACCACTCAATGCATTGACAGCTGTTAGATTTGTGGTCTTTGGTTGATTTTTCCTCTTTTTTTTAAAAATTTTTATTTATTCATTTCATTTGTCAGAGTAAAGCTAAAAGTTATCCAAAGATGAATACCACATGCTGCTATGTACATTCCTACTTTTCTTCTCTTTTTTTTTTTTTTTTTTTTTTTTTTTTTTTGCTGTTGTAAGGTGATATGTACTTCACAGTTTTATTGACATCATTTAGGATATTTTGGAGGGACCGAGTGATTTACTTAGTGTGGTTTATATAGGGTAAGTGAACCATTCAAACAATTGTGATAACTAATTAGGAATGTGAAATTCGCTCTTCCAAAGTGCTCACACCAAATTTTATCCAAATGGACCAACTGGATTCTCTCAATCCTAGTGGTTATATTAAAGAATGGACAGGCAGACACTAAATGTACAAACATACGCACGAACACACAGTGAAAACAAAAACGTGCCCTCATTAACTGAAGCTATGGAGGAAGAGAGAAGAAAATTATGTGGCTTGTAAAAAAGGGAAAAACCTACAACACTCGCTGTCCCCACAGGGTCACCATTAAAGTTCTGAGCAGGCCTGACAGTGCTTAACTTCCAAATGAATTAATTATAATTGAAATTAAAGTGTTCGAGGAAAAATTGAAATGCTAACACTCACACAAGGTGAAAACAAAACAAGCAATTCACTACGAAGCTTGTATTAAATAAATTTATTAGTGAGCCAAAGGATCACTTCGTGCAATGTCTGTCAGAGAAAGGATATTATAAAAAAAAAATATATATATATATATATATATATATATATAATAATAATAATAATATATTTTAAAAAATTAAAAATTTTTTTAAAAAATCAAAAATCAAAAAGAAAAAAAAAAAAAAAAAAAAAAAAATATATATATATATATATATATATATATATATATATATATATATAATACTTTTTTTTTTTTTTTTTTTTTTAACCTCTAACAAATGACACCACCTCTCTCTGCTGGCCAAATGGAGCCAGGAATACACAAGGGCTTGCAGGATATATTTCAACCACATGACCGGCTTGAGGAATGCTAAGGGAGAGAGATCCTTGCATCAGCAGTTGTGTATTCCCCTCTCCTCTCCCGTATTCACATCAGAAGGGGTCACACTCCAATTGAAGGTACAGAAGAAAGAAGAGACAAGTGTTTAAAATTAGTTGGGTACTTTGTATCTAAAAACACATTCACACACAGATGAAATATTGATATAGTTGATATATGGGCACACGAATGTTTGCCTCTTCATGATATTTAGGAAGCAACAAGAGATCAACATTTTATCCCAATTAGTGCACACCAAGTATGTCACGGTATTCAATGAAGTGAGTCAGAATGCATTTTTTGTGTTATTGGGTTCTAGTTTCCAATGGATCACTGCTACAGTCTGTTTTGGTTTCCTCCAGCTCTCGTCTCTGTATGCTAATTGATGTGAACCCTTCAAGTAAACTCTGAACCTCATCAACCTGCAAACACACAGTTATGGCAGCACTTGGTTATCAAATGCCATCGTAATCAGGGGGAGGGGGATTGACAGAAGACAAAGAAATGGACACAGGGGTGACAACGATTTTAACCTGTTTAGGCGTCTCTGAAAGACTGAGTTTACTAGCAAGCTCATTCAATTCTGCTGTCTCATCTTCACTGCTCCGAGTGGCCACAAGACACTCTTTCAGCATCTCCACAATTCTTAGCACATCATTCTTCTTGGATAATGGTAGTCCACCCTCGTCATCACTGTCCCTTGCTATTTTGAGTCTGGAGTACGCCAGACGCAGTGGAGTAATTCCTTTATCATCCATGGCTATCACAGCAGTCCCTGACAACCAAGGGAAGGGGGGGGGGGGGGGGGGAAGAGAGACAGAGAAAAATGATGTCAACAGCCCATATAGGTATATAAAGCAATATACATGCATAACAGTAAGACAGTGTTACTATGTGTATACCTGATCGGAGCAAAGTAGTGACGATATCAATATTGTTAGTGCAGCACGCTAATGAGATTGTGACACGTGAGCACGCACGCACACACACACACACACACACACACACACACACACACACACACACACACACACACACACACACACACACACACACACACACACACACACACACACACACACACACACACACACACACACACACACACACAGTGCAGGGGGGGGGGAGAGAGGGGGAGAAATATAACCAACAATAAAAATAAAAGAAAATGACAATAACTGTAGTAGCACTAATGTGCTACATGGACTGTTATTCCATGCAAGACTACGCTAGCACAGACATAGCCATATGCCTGCCTGTTCTTCTCACCAAGATGAAGTGGTGTGCTTCCATTGCAGTCTCTCACATTGACAGAGGCACCATTATCAATCAGCAACTCAACTGAAGAGAACAACAACAACAACAGCAATAACAACAAAAGAATATAGTGTCAAAAAATTAGTTAACTTCATAGAGAGAACTTTTTGATAGAGAAAAGTTCATAGAAAAATTGAGAGTGAACTTCATTGGGGAAAATTGATACAGTAGATTTCATTGCAAACTAGAACACTTCAAAGGAAAAACCATAGTTTGCTTTAGTACCCAACAAATGCTATTTATTCACTCACATCAGAGCAGTTGGTAAGGGATATATTGGAGTACTGACCTATTCTAGTGTCTCCTCTGCATGCAGCAAAATGCAATGGAGTACGTCCTTTCTTGTCTGCCTTCTTAATGTTTGCTCCTTTCCCCAGAAAATGACACACTACACACATAGAGGTGGAAAACATGAAACAACCCATGAGACAATGTGTGAAAAGACACAATATGAATTACACACCACATGACTTGAGTAGGACAGTTATTGACAGTTCATATTTGGTGTAGCTATGGCCAGAAGGCGTACTTGGCTAGCTCTGCAAGTAAATGGACACACAGAATGAAAAAGGGTCTGCCAAATTGTTGGCCATAGAAGGCCGGCATACTAACTTGACTTGAATATTCACTTGGTGGGAATCAGAAAAAAGCTCTTCTTTAAAATCAATGTTTCTTGTGTCTGTTTTCTGCTCATTTGGAGGTAAAGTGAGGAGAACAGGGAATGTGAAACAGGAAGTTTAATTGGTGTACCTAATGATGCAGATTTTCTAACTAAACATTTCAACCACATAGAATCCAAGCTACCCTGATATACGTAAGATATAGAAAGAGAGGCAGATAGTTAGTAAGGTTGGTAGGTAGACAGAGTCAGTTCAGCGCTGCAATAATACTAAAAATTTCTATATGGTGTTACTAATATAGTCCCAGACACTGCATCCCTACTTCAACCACATTTTTTCAAAAATACTGGAAATAAATCCAAGTCATTGGGCAGCATTGTGAACCAAACTAAGTGGACAGGGCATGACCTAAAATGGGGCTAAATACTCCCCCAGCAGTGTTGGGGGGAGGGGGTAGGTTGGTTTGGCCAAAGTTCTGCATGTATACCCAGAAACAGTCTGACATTGGCATCCCTACACCAACAACACTTCCTTGATCTTGACAACAATGTGTTGCCACATAACCGAATAATACATATCTCACACAATCACCATGACAACTGCACACAATATTGCCAAACATTAGCAATGAATGTCTTCTATGGTAGATTGTGCTTAGTCTACCCAACATAGCAAGCACCAGCACTATCAAATTAATGATGCAAATTCTCATACTGCTATGATAACCCTTTACCATGCCCGAGAAATTCATCATAAAGCATACATGCTTTCACAACACACGCATTCACAACACACACGCATTCACAACACACACGCATTCACAACACACACGCATTCACAACACACACGCATTCACAACACACACGCATTCACAACACACACACGCATTCACAACACACGCTTTCATAACACACATGCTTTCACAACACACGCTTTCACAACACACACACACACATACCATCCTCATATGATCCTTCTGCTGCAGCTTTACTTATCATCTTGGTAGCTACAGAAAAAAAAAGGGGGGGGGGGGGGGGGGGAATACAATAATAGTTGGCAGATAAGGGTGCATTCATGCATGGTCTGGTGTTACTCACTCTGCATGTAGGCAGGACATAGAGACAACAATATCAACATACACACACCATCAATACAGTGAATGGAAAGACAGAGGGGAACATTATTTAGCAATTGAGTTTGTTCTTGTCGCTTCATCATCTAAAAAAAAAAAAACTGGCAAGAAAATAAAGGTAACTCCATCAGAGAATAATGTAATTCTATAGAAGCATCAGTAAAGATTCGTGGAAAGAGTTTAAATTCTCTTTTTTACCTTCCTCAAGACATAGAAAGAGAAGTTCAACTCCTACACAATTAACAAGCACATCAGCAGCATTGCCAGGTTATTCCCACCAAACATATTATTAAACATTCATAGTGAGTAGAAATAAAAAGGCTATGAGGTACGTGTATGTGTGTGTGGGGAGGGGGGGGGGGGGGTAAAGTAGGAGATGTGCAAATGGAAGACATCCACAAAAAAGTGTCACCTGCTTCGGGTTATTTCAAACATACTCAACGTAAATGCTGGGGACACTGTCAGGAGAGCACTGAGTGTGGGGACTGCACCACAACTTGTGTCATGTGTAATCCTATTATTACCAGCAGGTTTAAACCCCACCCCATTGGGATTGGAGGATGGATAGAGGAAGGGAGAAGTGAATAAAAGCAATGATTTGGATTCCAGTTGATAAAATGACCACCCCCCCCCTAAGTTACTGTGTCTATTGAGAATTTGCCCAACATTTTGACCTCAAACAAATCAACATAACCAAAGCATATCACATTGACTTCAGGTGTTGAGGTTAATTCCACTCCCGATACCTGTACCTTGACTTCAGATTGAAACCTGCAACCTTCCAAGACCATACCGATGCAGTGCCAGGGTCGAGTTTGTAATGAACCACAGAAATGCTACAACATTGTGCTCACTTACAAGCGTCATTTTGTTAGTGATGTAATAAAAAAAAGAAAAAGGATCACCTCTTTCACTTTATCATCAAGTTGCCTGTTGTGGTATCAGTGAGGGCTCAATCTGTTTACCACTGAGTGCATGGGGTGGAGGAGGGGAGGGTGGGGTGTACACATTCTAGAGCCGTTGTTATATTTTGGTATATTTCCAGTTATATATTTTTTATTATTGGGTGTTATCATGTATTCCAATTGCCGTCCTTGCATATAAAATCAACCAAAAAAATTATCTAGGATATCACCCGATTATATTATAGTGGGTTTGTCTCTTGACATCCATTCTATTAGTCTGTGACATCTGCAGATGGCTCAACTGAAACAATTCAGTAACTAAAGTCAACAAGTTCAGCCATCTTCTTCTTGTCATGTCCGGAACATCAGATGTGGTCATGATGACCAACCACACAGTTCCTCACTTGATTGTACTGGGTAAGGTCTTCCTTCAGTGGTGACCACCAGAGGGCACTAGAGGAAGTGTGCAGTGGTTGCCCCATCATTGAGCGCGCACACGCACACACACAGAACTTAGAAGCTGCCCATGGTACGAAGTACCATGATGGCAGTGTCCTGGAATGGCAATAAACTTAGCTTATGATGGCATCACACAGAAATGTTGGTGTCTGGTCAGATCTCCCTGTCTTCGAAATTTTCTTCCACAGGCACAACTTAGTGTTCTTAATTAAGATTGCTTGTTAGCTGAACAGGTGTTCCATCGCCTGGATGTTAAAATTTTCTCTACACCATCTAAACACAGATGAAACCACCCCTTCCTGTCCTGGCACAACTTGTACCATCTATCATACACACCAATTGCCTGCAAATCCACTTTCAGAACATCCCTCCACCTCTTCTTTGCCCCGTGGCATGGTCTCTTCATGTTAAGCTCCCCAAACAACAATCTATTTGGAAGCCTTTCTTCATCCATGCGACCCATATGACCCAGCCATCTTAAACGCTGCTCCAGAATGATATCAGAGATGGAGTGCTGCAAGCCAAACCTATGGATAGGCTTTGAGATGTTAATCTTTCATTCCATTGTTGGTACCTCGTCACACCCAGGATTGTCCGAGTACAACGGTTATGAAAAGAATTCAAATGTCTTGTATGCACAGCCTTGATCGTCTAAGTTTCAGCTCCATACAGTAATACAGCTAGAACAACTGCCCTATACACTGCTCTCTTTGTGGCCAATGAGAGGTCTTTGTTCTTAAATACTGGCACCCTCAAACATCCAAATGCTCTAGCTGCCCTAGCAATTCTTCTAGTCACCTCACTAGTGATCTCCCCATCTCTTGAGATGTTAGCACCCAAGTATGTGAAGTCCTGGACTACATCCACAGAGCCACCCTCCACCTGCACTGGTCTGACATCACTCTCATTCAATCCCTCACCAACAACTATCCCTTTTGTCTTCTCAGTACTCACAGTCAGCCCCCATTCACTTGCCACTTTCACAAACTCTGCTGCTACTGACTCAAAACTATCCCGAGAGGTTGCATACAATGCTACATCAGCAAACTGGGACTCAGTTACTCTCATCTCACTCAATCTAGACTTAGCTGTGCAATCCCCAACCAACTTCCTAACATGCTTATATAACACACTCACTCCTGCACCACTACTCCTATTGCGCCAATCAGCCACCATAGCACTAAAGTAGATATTAAATAATGTGGGTGCCAGGGTACATCCCTGCCGTAAGCCATTCCGGACCTCAAACCTATCAGTTACAGTTGAACCCACTCTAACCTCAGCATGCATCCCCTCATGGAAAGACTTCACAACATTCAACATTTTTTCTGGCACACCATACTTCTCTAGGACCTTCCATAGGGCTTGCCTGGGCACTGAATCATAAGCCTTCCTCAAGTCTACAAACAACACATACAATGATTTGCCATGTTCCCTCACTTTCTCCACAAGCTGTCTAGCAACAAAAATCATGTCTGCACAACCACGTCCTTTCCTGAACCCACTCTGTGACTCTGGCAGGATTTTTTCAATCGCTTGCAATCTTCCCTGTACAATTCTGCCTAGTACCTTCCCTACCACATCCAACAAACTTATTCTACGCCAATGGTCACACTGCTTCAGGTCACCTTTCTTTGGGATTGGAACAACCACTGCGTCCTGCCAGTCTCTCACCACTTTACCTTCTTCCCACACCTTCTGCATCACCTCCAGCATTCTATCCCACAGATCTATCCCACAGATCTATACCACCATGGAGGATTAGTTCAGGAAGGACACCAGACTCTCCTCATGCCTTTCTCATCTTCAATTTGGTTAGAGCCTGCATCAATTCCTCTTCAGTTGGTGGCATATCCAAATCCAAGCGTGGTGGGAGTAGTGGCAGAGTGTCAATCACTTCGTCATTGAATGCACAGGGTATGTTAAGTATCTTTACAAAATGCTGATGTCATCTGGCTCTTACGTCCTCGGGACCCTGAGTCAAACTTCCATTTTCTTTCATGACAGCAGTGGGTCTTGTGGGTCTTGTTGGTCTTCTTCCAGCATGAGCCAGCTGCAACTTCCTGATACTCTTCCACCTTGTGCAACCATCCTTTTTTGCAGCTTCCCCCTCCTTGGCAACCCTGTATATCCATTCTTCCTTAGCACCTTTCTCTGATGTCTCCTAAACTCCTTCCGGTTGGCTGAAGTATTGCACTGTATCATCCTCAGGTGAGCATCATCCTTGGCTTTGATCAGAGGTGACAACTCCTCACTATCCTCAAACCAGTCTGGTTGCTTCCTCTTCCCTCTACCAACTACTTCCTCTGCAGCTGACACAATACAAGACTTCAGAGCATCCCATTTGCACTCGGTGGAATCTCCAGCTCTGAGTGGTCTAGCCAGCAAATGTTGCTCCAACACTTCACGGTATTCATCCCTCTTGGCAGGGGTTTTCAATTTATGGATGGCAAAAGGCAAAGAAATCTTCTCTTTTCTTTTGGCAGAACGAGGAACAGTAACCTTTAGCTTAGCTCTTACAAGCTTATGGTCAGTCCAGCAGTTTGCTCCCCTCATCACCTGCACATCTCTGCAAACAATTCTCTGTTCAGCCCTCATCACAACAAAGTCTATCATGTGACATTTCTTTGTTGCTGGGTGCATCCAAGTTCCTTGATAGATTTTCTTCTTTTGGAACCAGGTAGTCATGATTTAGAACTGATTTAATGCACAGAATTCCAAAAATTCCTCGCCCACAAAATTACGCTCACTCAAGCCATGCTTCCTTATAACACCTTGCCATAGATTATTCCCTGTGTCCAACACACCCACCCTAGCATTGAAATCACCCAGCATAACAAGGATATCATTATGTGGAATCCTATCTATTGTATCCTGCAAATCATCATAAAACTTGAGCTTAATGCTTGAAGGTGCCTTAGCTGTGGGTTCATAAGCACACACTACTGATACATAAGTGCCTGATGCCTTTCCAGACCATCCTCCCTTTTCTTTCCTGTGTGTACCCACTTCAATCTAGCTGATATTATTCTGGAACTAACTGCTTCCCACACCTCCCCTGCATTTTCCATGCCACTGTAGCCTTTTCGTCCAATGCTACTCCAACACCCTCATTCCTACTAGCTCTTTCCTGATCCCCTGTCAGAGGACAACCAGAGTGCAGAAAGGTATATCTATCCACTGGCCACACATCCTTTCCAAACCACTTTGTCTCTTGGATCCCTGCAACAGATACACCATATTTCCTCAATCTCCCATTAAAAAATCTATCTTCCTATCAATCTTCCCAGGCTTGTCACTATGGCTACCATGCTTAGCTACACCCATTAGTTGCTTCCTACAGATCCACTCATCACCTGAACACTCTACTAAAGTACAAACATTCCAGGTAGCTACTACTAAACTATTTCTATTCTCTTTGATTTCTGCTTCATGTTCTGCTCTTTTGTCACAAAGCTGTTCTTTATTACCATTCTCTTGTGCTGAACTTTCTTAACTTTGGTTCACAACACCAAAGAAAGTGAACTGCTATCAAAATCTGGACTACTCCACACGATTATAGACAGCTGCTTGTCAAGACTAGCCACAAATGTTTATAACAAATGAGGTACTTGACTAGTTGGTAGGGCTTGTAGATAGTACAGGTAAAACAAATGCAATGGTAAATGAAATTAACTTATATACAGACCTAGTGTTAAATGAAATTAACTTATATTTGTAGAATAAAATGACAAGGTTAAAGTTCTGAATTGAACTTTACTTATAATAACTACTAAATTTGGTGAGAGATAAATATAACAATCATTCAAATTTCAAAAAAATTTTTTTTTCTTTTTTTTTTCTTTTTTGTGCTGAACTTTCTTATCTTTGGTTTGAAACACCAAACAAAGTGAATTATTATCAAAATCTGGACAACTCCAGATTATAGACAGCAGCTTGTCAAGACTTAGCAACAAATGTTTACAACAAATGTGTTACCATGGTTACCACAATGAGTTACTTGACAAGTTGGTGAGGTACGTGACAAGTTGGTAGGGTTTATAGATAATACAAGTAAACAAATGTAGTGATAAATGAAATTAACTTATATACAAAGTGCTAGTGATACCTGTGCAAGTTTGAAATGATTTCTGTTGTTATGGAAGTAGCCACTTGAAAGAGAATTTTAAGCTAGAATTATTCAAATTTTGGACTACCAACAGACTTTCAATTAGTTAAGTACAAGTGAAAATATCTGTAGAATAAAATGAAAAGGTTAAACCAGTGCCAAATTAACTTAACTTATTATAACTAGTAGAACTTGGAGAGAGACAAATATAGCAACCATTCAAAAGTTCAATTTTTTTAATTTTGTACACACACACAAACATGCGCGCACACACACACACACACACACACACACACACACACACACACACACACACACACACACACACACACACACACACACACACACACACACACACCGGGTGTGATGTGTCTATAGATGGTTCTATGTAGCCCCACTTGAGAAGGTTCACTTTGGTTCGTCCAACACCAACATGGTTGAGTGTCAACCACTGGAGCCATGGTGAGTTGTGATCCATTGGTAAAGACTATTTGCGGAGTTGAGCAAGATTGTGCTGTTCTTTTTCATGCCAGAGTGCAGCTCTCTATTCCTCTAATTTGGCTGGAGGTAGTGGCTTCTTTTTTGGCCTGGAAACTGTGGAGAGAGTGCAGATGGCATGGATTGACACATGCTTTCCCATATAGAGTATGTCTCGGGTCAGTTGCTTGCTGGTGAAGCTCTACTCTCCTGGTAACACTCTATCTGATGGCAGGAGGGAGCAATAGCAGAGAGGCAATACAGTTTATCCACTTTTTTTTTTTTTTTTTTTTGTTCTAGGCACCCGTAGTACAGCAACAAGATTCGTTAAGAGTGGAGCTAAGCTTGTAGGTGTGGCATGACCTCTCCAACACAGGGCATGCATACTCTGTGGCACTGTACCAAAACAAAAAAAGATGTGATTCAGAGGGTTGAAGGTGTTGTTGCCCACCTTGATTTCATTCTGGACGTGTTGTTTGAAGGCGAGTGTCCTGTCCAGGGTAACACTGAGATAACACTGGGGGGGGGGGGGGGGGGGGGGGGTTGTATGCAACAGTTTCTTGCCTTCTCAGGTACAGTTTATTTCACGTTTCACATCTCCACCTTTCGTGCATAGATGGAAAGCACTGACTTGGGTCTTGGATGGATTAGTGAGGAGGTGGTTGACCAAATAGTAGGACAGCATCATCTCAAGTGTCCCTCGAAGTAGGGGCTTCTCAACCAGATGGAAATCACGGCTCTACGTCACGAGGCACAAATTGGTTTGCATAGATGAAGCTGCAGGTGCTTGCTAGCATTGGTTGATTATTCGTGTACATATTGAACAAAAATAATGCCAATACACTTTCATGTCTACTCCAATGGCTGCGTTTGCCTACAAGAATAACGAAGAAGTGTTGGTTCGAGAGCAAATACGTTATATGGCGGCTTGTGAAACATTAGTCTCACAAGACGTGCTGTACACTCTTTTGTAATGGGTGATGGTTGCCGGCATTGTATACTGAGAAAGATAGACAAACACAGCACCTGTGATACAGCCTGCCTCAGCTTGAAAACCATTCTCGATGTACTGAGATGTGTTTAGCACCTTTCTTGTGCATGATTTTACCGGGCAGAATCATGCCCTGTTTGTGGATCATCAAGTCATCGAGCACGGAGAGTCAATTTAAAATTAGATGCTCATACAGTTTGTACAGGTGGCACAGCAACGAAATTGGAATAACTTTGGCTTGTAACCACATCTCTGAGAGGCGGTGGTTTGCAGGCACATGTTTGAAAAATCCCAACAGCCATATTGTCTAAAGCCCTGTCCACACTGCACAATAAAGCCGGTTTCACCCATGTTTGGAATGGGTTCCATGCGTCCATACTACACCCAGTTTCATCCCAACGGGTTCCACCTGGTTTAATCTGAAACCTTCAGAAGGGTAGGCTTCAAGTGGCTCAGATTATTTAGCATTCCTGTGGCTTTATTGCTGATGTGCGCTATTAGTAGTTTAGCTACAACAGCTCTCTCTACCTCCTCTGTATCCTCCATTTGTGCGATGACATTGCGGAGGGGAAAAGACAGAACAACGTAGCACACCAGAAAATAAAATATCCCATTTCTACATGTGGTAGAGGAAAACCAATTAATCTGCCCAGCGAATTATTCAGCCCACACAGGTGATGTGGAGTGGGTTCAGCACTGTGCTAGTATGGACGCAAGAAAACATTTGTAACCAGGTGTTGCTGGAGAGAGGTACAAACCCGTTTGTAGTGTGGACAGGGCTTAACACCAAAGTGCATGATGTTTGGGCTGATTTCATCCATGTCGGTTGCTTTAATGTTAGACCAAGATTCTAATGCCAGCAATTAGTTCGTCCCAATTGAAAGGTTGCATGGATTTACCACAATTTTTGTTATTGGCTGATGGCTCTTCATACAGTGGCAGGTTCTTTGTGGTTAGGGTTGCCCATTCCTTTCAGGAGTAGCTGGTGAGCTATGTTGCTGGCTGATATAGGAGGGCGAGTAGTTGTTTCGTTCAGCCATAACTGTACCCGAAATACAATGGAAGAAAATGTGGCATGCTCACTGTTTTTCTATTAAGAAGTTCAACCTACATACTCTCCCCCCCCCCCCCCCCCCAGTATTCAATAGAGACTATAAAGTTCTTGGCGATACTTGAGTTTGTTTACCCGGTCCCTACTGGTGTGGGTTGTCACCATAAAAAAAACAGGCACTATGAGCACCCATGCCCAACAAACACATTCCACGCTATACTCAAGTCCAACCGTCTTGGGTAGGCTAGAGCTATATATTTGAAGAATAGTTCTGTGAAGAAAGCTATATTGCCCTCTCCAACCCTGGCCCCAGCCCTAAGGGCACATGAATAGTATGCTAGTCCATGCGCTTAATTGGGCATGGGTGTTCAGAAGTGTCAGCTTTTTTGACCTGCACCAGTAGGTCCAGTAAAATCAAATATCACCAAGATCCTCAGCTTATAAAATGTTTATGATGTTTCTTTGTTATTTAAGAACAGTAGCTACATACAAAACCTCCTCTAAAACATCTGGTGTCATTTAAATGAATAAGAAAGGATGTGGAATTAGTTTAGTATTTGGCTTTGCATACCATTCTCATATAATTCAAGCAAGCCACAGTACCTACCTGTCCAATGGTTGTCTGAAAATGGATGGTTCCGAGGTGCTCCATAGCGAGGTGCTCCTCGAAGTGCTCTGAAGCGCCCTCTTTGACCTCTTCGAGAGTTGTGCATCTTCTTTGTCTTACCAACAAAACTAATAGCCTTCTCCTCATAATCGCAGTTCCAAACCTCAGGATACTTAACCTCCTGAAGTTCTGTAACATTCACGAGCTCCATCATGGGTTCTGGGTGCGCTTACATAAAATAACAGGCGGAAATAGGAAGCCGAAGAGGGTGTTGTTTTCACTTCCTGAATTTGGAGGTGTGGGCATGGGAACAGAAAATGTCTGGAAATTTGGGATACTATAAACCAATGAATTTAATGAATTCCACAGGAAGAAAAGAGATTGCTACTACTTCTGAATAACTTGAGAATTCTGTCTGTCTGTCTGTCTGTCTGTCTGTCTGTCTGTCTGTCTGTCTGTCTGTCTGTCTGTCTGTCTGTCTGTCTGTCTGTCTGTCTGTCTGTCTGTCTGTCTGTCTGTCTGTCTGTCTGTCTGTCTGTCTGTCTGTCTGTAGGAGCCCTGTGTATATGCATGAGTTGTTTTCACTGCCAAATCAAATCGAAGGAGAAATCAGGCTAAAATTTGGTATGTGGTCTCCAAGTACCTGAGTGAGTGTTATTAACTACATGTGGGTGCAATGATGGGTGTTGTTTGGTGATGGCCACACCAGCCAGAAGTTTTTTTAACTGCCAAAAACTAATTAAAGGACCAATCATGCTGAAATTTGGTATGTGGTTTCCAAGTACCTGGGCAAGCGTTAGTAACAACATATGGGTATGGCAATGGGTGTGGGGTTTTTTTTCCATAAACACGCCCACAAGAAGTTGTTCAGGCTACTAAAAGCTAATTAAAAGACCAATCATCCTAAAATTTGCCATTGTTTCCAAGTGCCCGAATGAGCATTAACCACATGTTGGTGTGGTTTCCCCATAGCCACACCCACAGGAAGTTGTTTGGGCTGCCAAAAGCCAATTAAATGAGTAATCAAGCTGAAATTTGGAATATGATTTCCAATTACCTGGGAGCATTGTGGGTATGGTAATGAGAGTGGTTTTGTCAAGCCCCACCGACAAGAAGTGCTTTGGCTGCCAAAAGCTAATAATTGGACCAACCAATCTGGCTGAAAATTTGCATGTGGTTTCCCAGCATCCAGATGAGCATTATTAACCACATGTGGGTGTGGTTTTTCCCCATAGCCACACCCACACAATGTTGTTTTTGTTACCAAGAACTAATTAATGGGCCAGGCTGAAATTTGGTATAGGTTTTCCAAGTAACTGGGTAAACATTGACCACATCTGGGTATGGTTTTGCCATCCACACCGCCAAGTTGTTTTGGCTGCCAAAAGCTAATGAAGGGATAAGTCAGGCTAAGATTTAGCATATGGATTAAAAGCAACCGATGAGCACTATAAACAAATGTAGTTGTGGCAATGGGTGTGGTTTTTATAGCTACACACATAGGAAGTTGTTTTGACTGTCAGAACTATTCAGACAGAATTTGGCACGTGGTCTCCATGTTACTGTGAGAGTATAATTACCTTCCTGAGGGTGTGGTTTGGCCATTAGCCACACTTACTGGAAGTCATTTTTACTGCAAAGAACTAATCAGGCTGAAATAGGGCATATTATCTCGAAGTGATCAGAAATATATAGCACAGCCACACCCACATAAGTTTTTCACTGGCAAGAAACAATAATGCTGTAGTATGGTAGTCCATGTAACCACAAGAGTAATAACCTTCTGTGATTGCATCTAGCCACACCCATTAATTATTAATGGGGACAGACAGATTGGTCAGGTGTAGCAATCAAGTGGAACAAGATTTAATTGAATGTCCAAAGTGCACACAAGGCCACACCCATAGGAGAGTAACACACTTCTGGTGACATGGATGCCACATGCTTTTGTTCTGCTGAACCAATCAAGCTGAAATTTGGCATGTGGGACCATGAGTGTTATTACCTTCCCATACGCCCATGGATGTAGTTATGGGTATGGTTTGGCCAACAAGCATTAGTGTAATAGTTTGAATGCTAGCACCCATATATTTTATTCAAGCTGCAACCTGCAAATCTTGCTTTAGTTCTTACACTACTTACATACTTCAATGTGCCAATACCATGCAGCAAAGCTGTAACAGGCCCACTAATTCTATTAAATTGTACCAGTGCCATTCTGATAGAAAAAATTTTAATGAAAAACGGCAAGCGTCTGCTGCTTTTCAGGCAATGATTTGGTCTAAATGTTCACTGAACTCTATGCCCCCAAAAAATACTCTATTATCAGTGAACAAGCAAATCCCAGAAAGCATAAAAACAAGCAAGAAATTCCAAATTCCACAGTGAAACAATTCCTACCATCATTGCTAACCATATTGGCAACTCTACAAAATACTCCTTTATCAGCTATTGATCTAGGGGGGAGGGGGAGGTGAAATCCAGAATAGTGCTCCCCACCCCACTTTCTCTTGAAATTAAAAAAAATAATAATAACAAGCTAATCCCAAGAAGCACAAAAGCAGGCACCAAATTCGACAGCTGCAGCAATTCCTACCACCAGTCCACCACTATTAACCAAACAGCCAACTTTTCTGGTGCAGCTGAAGAGTCAGATATAACTGATGGGGTAAAATATAGATTTTTAAGGGAAGCTAATATCACCACTTAACTTGTATATAGGAGCTGTGTGTGTGTGTGTGTGTGTGTGTGTGTGTGTGTGTGTGTGTGTGTGTGTGTGTGTGTGTGTGTGTGTGTGTGTGTGTGTGTGTGTGTGTGTGTGTGAAACTTGGGCTAGGGCTAGGGCTGTGATGCCATCATAAGTTAAGTTTATTGCCATTGGTCCTGGATTCATCCAGGACACTGCCATCATGGTACTTCATACCATGGGCAGCTTCTAAGTTCTAAGTGAAACTTGGTATGCTGTCACCATGGAACCACAAGAATATTAATAACCTCCTGTGACTATACTCTATAAAATATTAATGGAGAAAGTTAGATTGGTCAAGAAAATCGATCAAATGGAACTAGATTTAATTGACCCCCAAGTACACACATACCCTTGCCCACAGGAGAGTAACAAACTTTCCAGTCACATGCTAGACAAATCAGGCTGAAATTTGGCATGTGGACTCCATGTGGTCATGAATGTTATTACCAGCTCTTGTTTCTTATTATGGGTGTGGTTCGGCCAACAAACATTAGTGTAAAAGTATGAATGCCAATGCCAACATATTTCATTCAAGCTCTATCAGCAAATCTGGCTTTAGTTAGTTATACCACTTTCATGCTGCTGCTCCAAATAGAAAGAAAAAAAGATGGCTAGCTAAAAATATGCCAAAAAATAATTACTATCAAAGAAAGCTCCAAAAGTGTGATCAGGTCCATGTCTAGAAGAATATTCCTTTGTCTGCTAGGCAAACACTGGGACAAGCTAGACCTTATAATATATACCAGAAAAGACCACTCAATATTAACAAGGCATATCTTCAATGTAGACAGATCACTGGCATGCCTAGCAAGCAGCAGCTTGAGGCCAGGATTTCTTGCCATACTAATAATAAATTTTAATAACCAAAGAGGCAAATCTGATAAAATATAAGATCTCATACATTAATGATCGTGTATGATTTGGTACATATCATATGGAGCAGAAAATAACCTTCAAAATGAAACCAAATAAAGCATTATTCATGAAGTTTTCACTCTGGAAGACTAGCTATGCACCAGAAATCTTCATTGATGTGCTAGAATAATCTAGTCCACTAGATGAAAATGTAATGAGCAATTTCCAATTTGAAAAGAAGATTGTAGATTATTGTGTGCAAGATGAATAAAACCAAAACAAAAAAAAACAACTACCAAATAAAAACTTTAAAAATTAATAATTCTGACCGTCCTTATTCTAATGTTTAGGCTCCAGTGGCCAACCCTTTACCTACTTACACACAAGAAACAGTAGGCACATATCGAGCCTTTTGTGATGAATTCACTAGTAATACTAACGTATGTCATGGCTTTTGCAGATGTAGTGCACACCAGCTCACTCCCATCTCAAAACAGCCTCTTCACATTCAGACAGTATACACTATCCAATTTATTCCAGAGTCATTCTTTCTCAACAGCACCCCAACCTTTTGGGGTTCATGCACCTCTATTTCTCATTCCCCACCCAAAGAAAATCCCAAAACGAATATTTCCACCTTTATTATATCACACACTAAAGAAAGGGCACTATTATCCAGTTATCCAGACCTAGTGTTATATAAGCTAATGGTTGCAAGTTCAGTCTCTTTAGAAGCACTTGCGGTGGACAATAGATGGCCCAGACTCGTCGTATTCCTGCTTGGAGATCCACATCTGCTGGAAGGTCGAGAGGGAAGCAAGGATGGAGCCACCAATCCATACAGAGTATTTCCTCTCGGGAGGTGCAATGATCTTGATCTTCATGGTAGGTGGAGCCAAGGCAGTGATCTCCTTCTGCATCCTGTCAGCAATGCCAGGGAACATGGTGCTGCCTCCAGAGAGGACAGTATTGGCATACAGGTCCTTACGAATGTCCACGTCGCACTTCATGATAGAGTTATAAGCCGTCTCGTGGATACCAGCAGATTCCATTCCCAAGAAGCTGGGCTGGAAAAGGGCCTCGGGGCATCGGAAGCGCTCATTGCCAATTGTGATTACCTGACCATCAGGAAGCTCGTAGCTCTTCTCAAGGCTGGAGCTGCTTGAAGCTGTTCCCATCTCCTGCTCGAAGTCAAGTGCCACATAGCTGAGTTTCTCCTTGATGTCACGAACAATCTCACGCTCGGCAGTGGTGGTGAAGGAATAGCCACGCTCGGTGAGGATCTTCATCAGGTAGTCGGTCAAGTCACGGCCAGCCAAGTCCAGACGGAGGATGGCATGGGGAAGGGCGTACCCTTCATAGATTGGTACAGTGTGAGATACACCATCACCAGAGTCAAACACGATACCAGTGGTGCGACCAGAGGCATACAGGGAAAGCACAGCCTGGATAGCCACGTACATAGCTGGAGTGTTGAAAGTCTCGAACATGATCTGGGTCATCTTCTCGCGATTGGCCTTGGGGTTGAGGGGAGCCTCAGTAAGAAGCACAGGGTGTTCCTCAGGGGCAACACGGAGCTCATTGTAGAAGGTGTGATGCCAAATCTGCAGTTCGGTGTAAAGATAAAGAAAACTTAATAACAAAAATTATAAGCTGAATGGATAGCAACAGTTTTATTATATCTTACAGTGTTGACGCCACAGATTCTAACATACCTTTTCCATGTCATCCCAGTTAGTTACAATACCATGCTCAATGGGGTACTTCAGGGTGAGGATACCTCTCTTGCTCTGGGCCTCATCTCCTACGTAGGAATCCTTTTGACCCATTCCCACCATAACTCCCTGATGGCGAGGGCGACCCACGATTGAAGGGAAGACAGCCCTGGGAGCATCGTCTCCAGCGAATCCAGCCTTGCACATACCAGACCCGTTATCAACCACCAAAGCAGCTACATCGTCGTCACACATTTTTGTCTTAACCGGGTAGATTCGTCTATAAGATCAAAGCCAACAACAAACTACGAACTGCTCGCTTCTGCACTCAGGACCAACAGGATGACTGTGATTCAAGCGCTGAGTATAAGCTGGACTCAACCGGACACACCCAAACGTGAACTACCTGAAAAGTTGACCATAAAAGGTAACATTCCAGCATGGGGGCATTCTGATTGGTCATTCTCGGCATATGCGGGCAATGAATAAATGCGACCAATCATTCCAATACAAGTGGCACGTGCGCTGCGCACGCCGGCCAGTTATTCCCGTCCATCATTCGCGCCACTGGCGCCTAGTCGCCTAAATTATTCCCTTCTATTATTAATTTTTTTTATGCCCTATATACACGTTCAGTTCTTACGAACAATTTCAGTGCGCAATAATTTTTTGCAGCAGTTATTTTGCATTGGTTTCTTTTGCATTGTTACCTTTTGCATTAGTTGTTGCTTCTCAAGATTTTTTAAATCTTCATTCTTTCCTGACTTAAAGAATGGCAACAGGTTGTTTGAGTTGGTCCTTCGGGTTGGTTAACTCTGATGGCAAATACCTGACAGCTGAGAAATTCCAATTCAAGGTGGTAGCCAATGGCGTGTCTTTGAAGAAAAAGCAGGTCTGGAGCATGCAGAGCGTTGGAGTTGATACCTTTGCTCTGAAGTGCTTCTTAGGGCGATATCTTACCTCTGATAAGAATGGCAATCTTGACTGCTCAGGTGAGGAGGTTGGACCAGACCAAACGTTTGCCTTTGAGACACAGGCAGATGGAAGGGTGGCAATCCGTACGCACAAGCGATATATTGGAGGTTCTGGTGACAATATGACAGGGTTTGACCAGGCTGTGGGACCAGCCAACCTCTTTACCATCCACTTGGCCATCCACCCTCAGGTCAACATCTTCAGTGTCAATCGCAAGTCATTTATGCATCTGAATGTGAAGTCAGGGGAGCTATGCTGCAATGAGAGAATTGCATGGGGCTATGATGCCACAATCATCCTCGAGTTTCATGATGGGAAATATGCTCTCCGGGCTGCTAACACAATGTACTTGTCCAAGACAGGAAAGCTCATGGACAGTATTAGCAATGACTGTCTCTTTATGCTTGTTTTCAAAGGTAACCAGGTGGCATTTCAGGATTTCGATGGGAAGCACTTGACTGCTGTAGGTGCTACTGCTACAGTGCAGTCAAGAAAGCCTACTATCGGGAAGGATGAGCTATTTGAGCTAATTGACAGTCGCCCCCAGGTGCAATTAATTGCATCAAATGGAAAATACCTTTCCGTCAGGGAAGGGATCGAGGTCAGGGCCAAGCAAGCTGAGGTAACCGACAAAGAGATTTTCCAAATGGAGCCTGTTGACATGACTGATTTTTCTGGCTCTGTCAAGTATAGGTTTCGTTCTTGTGATGATAAGCTCTGGACTGCTGGTTCGGCTTCCCTCACAGCTAATTCAATTGATCCTACAGATTTGAGTACACATTTTTCTATTGAATGGATGGGTCCCAAGATTGCCATCAAGGCTTCCAATGACAAGTACATGTCAATCAAGCCAAACGGTCAGATATTCTTCAATGCCTCAGTGGAGGACAACAACAAATTTACATTTGAATTTATCAACCGTCCCATCCTTGTCCTTCGTGGAGAATTTGGTTTTGTTGGCGTCAAGGGGGGATCTGGCACACTCGAATGCAACAGGTCTCAGTACGACGTATTTGGGGTGGTTGGAAAGGCAGGTGCATACCAATTCAGGGGAGCCAATGGGAAATATTTCCAGATCGAGTCAGATGGCACTGTCAGCATCAATGGTGAAACACCCACTGATTTTTTCTTAGAACTCCGTGCTCCATCCCGCATGATCATCGTGACCCCAGATGGGAAGTATCTGCATGGCCAGCAGAGTGGGGTATTCGCTGCCACTGGAGATAAGATCGATTCCAACACGCTCTGGGAGTATTAGGCGACTGACTGTTCTCTCCTTAGCTTCAAGAACAAAACACTTAAGAGAGAAACTCAATTGTACTTGTATTAGTTCTGTATTTCATAGTTTTCTTTTTAAAAAAAGTAACAACAAAGAACAAACCAAAAATTGAAAAAAGGTTGATTTGCTGTTACTTAAAGGTGATGTTCCACCCTCCACCCCCCAATTTACAGTTGCATTGAAAGAGTATGAACTTTTCATTTGTTTTAACATGCATGAATGAAACTTGTAATTATGTGTAGAACTGCATGTATTAGCTATTTGTGTCAAGCATGTGGAAACGCTATCGTTTCAATTTGTGAAGAGGTGAATGATATTCCCAACAAAGTTTCTTGTTGGAAGTGAACAGGGAATGCTGCTTTTAAAAAACACAAGGGAACTGTTTATCAAGGCCAAACCCCAATCAAAGAAATCGGTGATCTGAAAATTAAGGATGCAAATGCGGATACATGTTATTGAAAATGATATCATATCATCTTACAATCACTAGGAAAGTGTTTAACATCACAATTTTTACCCTCTAACTTTAACAGGTTCATAGAGCCTAAATGTTACTTTGTTAGAAATCTTGTTTTTGATCTTGATTTAGTTGTGAAACTTCCTCTGACCACCACTGCTGAGATCCCCAGTTCAAATCCTGGTCACGGTAGAGTTGGTAGAGTTGGTAGAGTTGGTAGAGTTGGTAGAGTTGGTAGAGTTGGTAGAGTTGGTAGAGTTGTTTGTTGTCTTTGTTTTTACCCAAGATTAAGTAAAACATTAAATCATAAGTGAGCTGAGTTTTGACTGGAAATTTCCAGGTCTTGTTTTTTCAGATAAGATATTTGGAAATGAGTCAAGATTATGGTAATAATAACTGATCAGTTTCGATCACTAGAAAAGGTGTTCAACATCACAATATTTTTAGATAATATATTTGAAAAAAATCAGTCAAGATTGTGGTAATAATAATTGATGGTTTATTTTGTTGTTTTTTTTACCATGTGTGCTGAAAATTTTTCTTGAGACCTGTGATACCATATGTATATAATGCATACATTCCAAACAAAAAGATTCCTGTTTGTAAAACCTCTACCTGCAGGATTACAAAAAGTTACAACACAAGGAACTTAGAAAGTGGTATCAACGTAACTGTGGTTTAATAAACACGCTAACAGTTGATATAGTATTTGTGGCTGAATGGCAATTCAGTATTGTTGGAGAACTTCTACAAGATATGACAACTGCAACATAGCACATTCAAGTTCTTATTTGATTCTAAATTGTTCACTTCTTGATGATCTCAATGACATCTTCATCATTCATCACATGCTGTAAGCCGACCCTCTGTGGGTTGAATTTTGTACTGGTGCCCTACAAAAATATCAAAGATAGATGTGAATTGCAGTTGGAACACATTCATTCATGAGCTCATGCTTCAGCTCTGACAAAGCCACAGTGTTTACTTTAGACCCCACAAACAACTTAAAGCATGTCCACACTGCATACTAAAACCAGATTCACTCGTCTCTGGAGCGGGTTCCACGTGTCCACACTAGAATAGGTTCCATGTGAAGCCACTTGAAGGATAGGCTTCAAGTGACTTCAAATGTATTTAACATTCCTCCTATGGTTTTATTATTGGTGTTATTATTAGGAGTTGAGTCACTAACAACTCCCTCCTCCAGAAAAAGACAGAATAAGAAATCACACAAGAGCAAATAAAATCTCCATTTTGATGGCAGGTACACGAGCGGGTTTAGCATTACGCCAGAGTGGATAAAATAAAACAGCTGACATCTGCTGTTACTGGAGAGAGACACAAACTGGTTTGTAGTGTGGACTAGTTTTTAGAAATTTATGATACATGAACTTTTTCCATTTAATACTCCCCAAATCACAAGTGTAGTACACATTTCAAAATATTCTCCACAATATTTCTTTGCAGGTGATTCCCATGGCCAAGACCATCACGCATCATCTTGGGATGAGAACCTCTCTCTAATGTTTGTTACCTGAACACACACATTTCACAATTTCGGGGAACAATTCTGCATGCATTTATGCAGACATACACACATGTCCAATAAATAGACACACCCAGAAAGGATTCACGCTGCCTTGTGCATTAAGAAAATAGGAAACTTCTAGGTAAATAAGAAAATAATAAGAAAGTGCAAATCTTTCCCAATATCACAGAGTGGAGGCCAGCAGCAATGTTATGGTCTTCATAAAGTAATGATCCAAAGTCAAAGACAGTAAGTGCTACTGAAGACAAAAAGTTAACTGGTTAACAACTCACTAACCAATCGGTGCATAGATTAGGAATGTGTTATCTGTGACAATTTACCTGATGAAAACAAGTGTACATAGAGCTGGAAGAAATGTTTAAGATTATTGCTTATATTACAATCATGTTCTGACAAAGAATCAACTCGGAATCCAAAGAGTACAATATAGTCCTGGGCTTGGGCACGGATAGTCTGGGTGCACAGCTTAGGATAAACTTAGGGCTAGAGCTCGTATAGGTTAGAGGCATGGCTTGGGACAATGCCATGCTGTGGTCACCTTGGGATTTCATACACTAGATATCCAACTAGAGTACATTTTACAACCACTCCCTCTGGAGCCACAACTCTTCCTAGAGACTTGCTTATAAGCAACAAGAGTGGTCCTGAACTAAGACCTGTGGCAAATAATTACTATAATATTTATTGACCAGGCAAAAGAATTGATTAGAACACTTAAGATGAGGTTAAAAGTAGTAAGATTTACAACTTTTAGGTTTGTATATAGGTTAAAGTACTTAGTTGTAACCACAGGGTTTCCCTACAATATTAAAAAAAAAAAAAAAATAAATAAAAAAAATAAAAAACACACACACACACAATTATAACCACTTAGTTGTAACAACAAACTTTGGTGTTTCCTAACAGTAAACAATTGCTTTAAAAAATCCATTCCCAACCCCCCCCCCCCACCAATTCCATGGCAACTGTACTTACCCAGACAAGGGCATACTTGAAGTAGTCCACAATGGTTCTGTGGATGGAATGACACTGAAAGAAGAAGGGAGAAGGGAAAAGAAAGCGTTCAATAGTGGAAGTCAATTGACATGAAATTAGATTGCAAAATGTACAAGGAACAGTATTAGAGTAGTACAACATATGGTATGGTCACTCTCATGATTGGTGGGTGATGTTTGAAGGCTTCAATATGTCTGGCTCCATGCTGGAAGAAGCTTTGAGACAGTGCTCCTCCTCAACTCAAGCAGTATTAAGTCAGGTGACATTATAGGTGGGGAGAGTACAATATGAACACTGGCCATCATGAACTGGAGGACGTGTGTGTGTGTGTGTGTGTGTGTGTGTGTGTGTGTGTGTGTGTGTGTGTGTGTGTGTGTGTGTGGTAGGGGGACTGACAAAATGAAGACAACCTCAACCCACCCACAGCCCTTGTGGATATACACCTCAGGACGAACCTTGATTGATAGAAAATATGTCCCCACCACAGAGGAAGGACAGGACACCAGTGTGCATGATTAGACTCCACTGTTGATACAATACATGTACTGACACAGTCCAGGATAAAGAGCAATACCACACTCTTAACAAACTCTATTCCATTTCAAACATAAGGAGAAGTGAAAGCATCCTTGTGATGAGGGACCGAGGGGGGGTGGGGTGGGGAATATGGAATCTGTCTTTTCTCCACAACCCACAGTGTGTGTGTGTGTGTGTGTGTGTGTGTGTGTGTGTGTGTGTGTGTGTGTGTGTGTGTGTGTGTGTGTGTGCGCGCGCGCGCGCATGAGTAGTTGTAGACTTACCACATGCTCCACAGTGCAGCCTTGCCTGAGGATAAGAGCACTCCCTCTGGCCAAATCAGGTGGCTCTACAGGAAATAAAGGGGGAGGGTGGGTGGGTTTGACAGTAATAGAGATTCCAGAAGAAAATTAATAGGCCAGAAAGACAACAACAGGTCCTGTCCCATCAAGCTGTCAGAATAATTGAAGAGGACATAAAAACACAGAACATTTTTTCTCTTCTGTTCACTCTCTCTATAGTTCATACTTGTCAAGCAACAAAGTCAATACTTTCTTCAGAAACTGAAACAGTTCCACTAATGTCCTTCAACCACCACAATCCAAGAAAAACAAGAGAAAAGGGTGAGAGGTGGGTCTAGGAGGGGGAGATAGAGTAAGAACCCACAACTTCATCTATTATTCAAAAATCAAGTTACTACGCATGACATGGTTGTAAGCAGCATTTTTCCTGGGTGAGGGGGAAAGATTATGAAAATTTTTTTCTTCTTTTCCTTCTTTTATGGAAGGAGAATTTTGAGGACACCCTAATATAACTAGGGATAGGGTATGCTCTCACCATGAAAACTTTGGGGAAAATGATACTATAAATGAGCTCTGGTGGATTTCGGGTATTTAGAGAACGAATATACACATTTATGCTATCTAAAACTTAAGGTTCTACGTTATCATAAGTACGCACATAGAAGTAACTGTTATGGTATGTGGTATCGGCAAGTTATTTCCCCAACTACACATCCCTTCTATAGAGACAAGAAAGTTAATGAGACCAAGCAATGACCATTGCTGGTGTGAAACAAAACAAACCACTCTTTGCATCTGTGGACTAAAAACTTGCACAGCACTCATCCCCCCCCCCACTCAGACTTACATCTACACCCAATGATTTTGTTTTAGATAGGCTACCAGTGGAACCATTTTTCCTTCTTACCCAGTTCTTGGCCAAACCTGTATCATCTGCTACATGCAAGAGCCCAGAAGCTGGTGAATACTGGAAGAGATGCTATGATGACATCCCATCCCTTCCCCCACCCCTCCTTTCCCACCCTTCCCTTCCTATCCCAACCATTCCATTAGACCCATTATTAAAAATTATTCTCTAAAAATATGAGGAATCTTCAAAAGCCATGAAACCGCTAGATGAACAGTCCCAACCACTTCCTAACATATCAACCACTTCCCAGATCCATTAAGGGAGAGAGAGGGAGCTAAAGTGACCACTCCCTCCATTCCACTCAACTAGTCCTTGAGGTTCAACTATGCTGAGCACACATGATGTCAGAGGCTTGAGCCTGGTTTTACAAATGACCAGTTTTGCTTCCTTATAAGGTCTTGAATGTGCTGCTTTGCCAACAGAATGTGAGGTTTGGAGGTCAGTAAGCCCACTCCACCACAATTACCATAGGGATGTTGCACAATACAGCTGCTGTTTGATTGTGGTTGATCTTTCAACACACAATAACATGTTTCTATGCACAGTACACAAAATTCCACCACAGATAACACTGTTACAGATTACAGCTGGGCACTCATTTTCATTTTATATTTACCGGAAACAATACAATAACATGAGCTGAGCTGAGCTGAGCTGAGCTGAGAGAAAAGCTTGGCTGCAGAATCAGAGCATAACATTACTGTGCTTGCATAAAAATGTATGTGCATGTGTTCTATAAAACTGACTGGTTCACATTCACATAAACTGACTGGTTCAGGTGGGCCTGTCACCCTAAGCCAAAGCTCCCCCAACCTCATCACTGAGGGCCAACCATGAGCTCTGACAGCTTCAAACTGCTGAAACAAGGAAGTAGCTGTGTTCTCCAGGGCACTTTCCTGTCTTGCAGGTGTTCTTCAAGATGATTGCAAGCTTATAATCACATTTTCCTAACAGGTCATAAACTATCAACCATGTTGGTTAGTTCTTTTTATCATGGTTACAGCTTCAGCTTGGAGGTTATAGAGAAATACTTGAAATTGAACAACAGAGGCTGGGGATACACTTCGAAAGACTGAATAGATGTAATCATATTATCCAAAGAAAAACTGTGGACAACTTCATATGAGCTTTCTGGCTTTCGTGCATACTGATGTGTTTGTTGGGTGCATACAAACTCCTCAAGTTGTGAAGTTTTTCTCCTATTATGTTCCTTTGGAAGAGGCCAGCAAATAGATTTGAAACATGTAGAAACTTCAGCAAGCAGATTCAAATCATGTGAACCATACATCTTTCTCCTTACAACAATGTCATTCCATACTCAATCCCCACTTTCACCATTCCCCCCCCCCCTCCCCTACCAACCACCCATCCTAAATGACTATTGATAGCAATAACATCCCTTGTGTTTGTTACAGGAAGGGGATTAAACAGGAGAGGGCATTATTAGAGGGAGGAGATTAAACAAGGGAAGATAATATTAGAGGGAGGAGATTAAACAACAGAGGACATTATTAGAGGGAGGAGATTAAACAAGGGAAGACAATATCAGAGGGAGGAGATTAAACAACAGAGGGCATTATTAGAGGGAGGAGATTAAACAAGGGAGGACATTATTAGAGGGAGGAGATTAAACAAGGGAGGACATTATTAGAGGGAGGAGATTAAACAACAGAGGACATTATAAGAGGGAGGAGATTAAACAAGGGAAGACAATATCAGAGGGAGATTAAACAACAGAGGACATTATTAGAGGGAGGAGATTAAACAACAGAGGGCATTATTAGAGGGAGGAGATTAAACAAGGGAGGACATTATTAGAGGGAGGAGATTAAACAAGGGAAGACAATATTAGAGGGAGGAGATTAAACAAGGGAGGAATTATTAGAGGGAGGAGATTAAACAACAGAGGGCATTATTAGAGGGAGGAGATTAAACAAGGGAAGACAATATTAGAGGGAGGAGATTAAACAAGGGAAGACAATATCAGAGGGAGGAGATTAAACAACAGAGGGCATTATTAGAGGGAGGAGATTAAACAAGGGAGGACATTATTAGAGGGAGGAGATTAAACAACAGAGGACATTATAAGAGGGAGGAGATTAAACAAGGGAGGACATTATTAGAGGGAGGGGATTAAACAACAGAGGGCATTATTAGAGGGAGGAGATTAAACAAGGGAAGACAATATTAGAGGGAGGAGATTAAACAAGGGAAGACAATATCAGAGGGAGGAGATTAAACAACAGAGGGCATTATTAGAGGGAGGAGATTAAACAAGGGAGGACATCATTAGAGGGAGGAGATTAAACAACAGAGGACATTATTAGAGGGAGGAGATTAAACAACAGAGGACAATATTAGAGGGAGGAGATTAAACAAGGGAAGACAATATTAGAGGGAGGAGATTAAACAAGGGAAGACAATATTAGAGGGAGGAGATTAAACAAGGGAAGACAATATCAGAGGGAGGAGATTAAACAAGGGAGGACATTATTAGAGGGAGGAGATTAAACAAGGGAAGACAATATTAGAGGGAGGAGATTAAACAACAGAGAACAATATTAGAGGGAGGAGATTAAACAACAGAGGACATTATTAGAGGGAGGAGATTAAACAACAGAGGGCATTATTAGAGGGAGGGGATTAAACAAGGGAGGGCATTTTTAGAGGGAGGACAATAAACGGGAGGGCATTATGAGAGGGAGGAGATTAAACAACAGAGGACATTATTAGAGGGAGGAGATTAAACAAGGGAGGGCATTTTTAGAGGGAGGACAATGAACAAGGGAGGGCATTATGAGAGGGAGGAGATTAAACAAGGGAAGACAATATCAGAGGGAGGAGATTAAACAACAGAGGGCATTATTAGAGGGAGGAGATTAAACAAGGGAGGGCATTTTTAGAGGGAGGACAATAAACAAGGGAGGGCATTATGAGAGGGAGGAGATTAAACAACAGAGGACATTATTAGAGGGAGGAGATTAAACAAGGGAGGGCATTTTTAGAGGGAGGACAATAAACAAGGGAGGGCATTATGAGAGGGAGGAGATTAAACAACAGAGGACATTATTAAAGGGAGGAGATTAAACAAGGGAGGACAATATTAGAGGGAGGAGATTAAACAAGGGAGGACATTATTAGAGGGGGCGAACTACACATGGGCAAAGGTACCATGATAGAGGAGAGCATTATTAGATGGTGCCTACTCAAAAGGTGTTAAGAATGAGGGGACATGTTTAACTAATAGAAATTTACATCTCTAGTCTCACTTACGAACAACACAGCATTCCCCCACCTTGTGTTGTTACATCTAAACACTTACTGGAACAATAAGTTGCATACAAACTTACTAATTGATGCACAATACTGAACAAGCAACACTGAACAACTAAGTGCATTCCAGATCAGTTGGCATGGTAACATTGGTATCACTGCAAAGATACATCAGCTCAAAAAGTGGATAGGTATTTCAAATTAGAGATTTCTCAAAATTACTGTGGGAAGAACAACTGTTTTTTTTCTGTGACAATAATGTAAAAAAAAAAAAAAAAAAAAAAAAATCCTCCTAAAGTACGAGAAGTATAGTGTTGATTCTAATACACACACCACACGAGCTGAGATGTACTTAGCTATTAGAGTAGATCATTTTTAATGTTATTGGTCAGTGCAGTATTGGTGGAGGACCCCCCCCTCCCCCCCCCCAACTCACGGCCTCTTTTCTTGGTGAAGACTCTGAGTAAGGCCAGGTCCTCCCAGACCCTCTGGAGCAGGTAGTCCAGGTTGAGGCCCATCTCACAGCTAGTGACCACACTATGAGGCTGCCGAGCCAGTTTGTCCACCTCCTCCAAACTAATCTGGTCAATCTTGTTATAACACTGCCAATTATAGAAACACAACACACAAAAACATTGGCAGAATTGAGAAAACAATCTGGCAACCATTCTCCTCTCTCCACAGATCTTGTGGCATATATGACATGTTTACCACCTAACCTGGCTCATCATCAACAAGTATGGATGCTTGACTGCATCATCATCAATCCAGAAGTGACTTTACATACATGTAAACACACACACACACACACACACACACACACACACACACACACACACACACACACACACACACACACACACACACACACACACACACACACACACACACACACACACACACACAGGTACACACAAATGTATTCACATAGACAAGTACAAAAATTTAAACTAATTAGGAATTCACACACTCTTTCACACAAGAATGCACAAAGGTACCCATGCATACACACCCACGAATGCACACCCATGCACGCACACACATGCACACACACACATCCATGAACTTGTAAAATAGACCAATATATGTATTATTGGAGCTCAGTGAATAGTCACACACAGTACACTCTAGGGCCTATTGTCCCTGACTGTGGTGATCAGCTTGGAGTTCGCTGTGAGAAAAGGGATCTCACTTGACCTCCCAACCACTGAGTGTGGCATTCATATAGAGCTACCACATTTCTGAAGGAAATCTGGACATACTCCTCCTCATCTGGAGAACTATAAATATCAAAAATAGCACAGACTACATTAAGAAGCACCGCAATCTATTGGGAGCTCAGTAAGAGAAGACCCCAGCAGCTAAAGCAGAGGCAGAGTAACACAAGTGTGAGAGGAGATCTTCACTAATGGTGGAAGATGAAGACATCCTGCCCTGAGAGTGATTGTGCCATGAGTCAGCAGGAAGGAGTTGCATGCTTTACCTACTAAACCGATCCATCCATACCAATGTGAAGTGCATTTCATCTCACAAAATTTGTGATCAACACCCAAATAAATTGAATATTAAAGTTTAGAGGATCAGAACAATAATATGTGAAGCCACAGCTGCCCTGAGTGGTTTTCCATGCCAACTTGTTATTGATAAACCAAAAACAAACCCAACCCCCCCACCCCCCCACCCCCCCCCCCCCCAAAATAATAACACAGCACTAAGAGGGACAGATGGTGGAATGGTTTCTACAATCATCCTGACACTGCAGACTTGCTGACCTGGCATCATGTCAATTATGAACTCAGCTAAAGGAAGGCCAGAGTAACTGTGACTTGTACTTCTGATATGGCTTTGCCAAAGAGGAAACCCCACAATTACACACCATATGGCAAAGCCATATTTATAACAGGAAGCTTGTAAGTTTCACACACAGGTGGTGAAGACTAACACAATTTGAGTAATGGCATTCAACATAAGGGCATGATGATCAACACAGAGTATTCATCACAACAGAGACAGACACTCACAAAATAAAACAACTTGCAAAAATCACGTTTAATTTTTCAACTCATGTGATGTGAGATCTCAAGAGGAAGGAATGGAAAATTCAGATGTGCCAGATGTCACCTCCCTGACTGAATCATAAGTGCTGCTTAGTGCAGTCTTCACTAATGATGTGAGAAGACAACAGCTGATATCAATACTTAACCTTTGTCACACCATGACAGACTGAATTGCCAGTGAAGCAAACAAGGCAAGATCACTACAGGATAAGTTTCTCTCACCAAACGTGTGTGTTTTTGTGTGTGTAAATATATAGGTGCATGTGCATGTGAAGGTGGGTAGGTATGTACATGTAAATGTACAGTTTTGTGTATGTGTGTACATGCAAGAGTGGGTAAGAATGTACATGTAAACACATTACACAGAGCATGACTGTCCAACAGGAATATGAGCGATCCCATCAAACAGTTGTAGACAGATCAATGGGTAACTAACTGAAACTTGTAAAGGTGATAAGTGTGTGGACATTCACATTTTCTATAAGTATTTTTAGCTAGAGTTTCTTCCCTGCCAATCAATTGATAATTCCATGCACACAAACGTCCATCCAGTCTCACTCCTTAACGACACTTCAATTAAGTGGGTGTGGCTACCTTCGTATAATAAGAGGGAGCGCACCATAGAGCACATTGTGATTACACAGTGTGCTTCATTTAGAGATATTTAAGCATGGTATGTGTTGAAGGTACAACGGACAGCACCTCTGAATATTGTAGCCACCACCAGCGCATCGCAATACTAACATGGGAGACACCTGGTGGCGTCAAGCAGGAAAAGCTAATACAAAATTTAACTTACATAAACGCATTTCAAGTAAACACGGTTGCCAAGGATGATGTCTATGAAATCGTCTGCAAAGTTGAACACAACACATAATAGAGAGAGTGAGATCAAAGCATGAACAAAGCAGAGCATTTCTTTGAGAGAGAAGAAAGAGGGGGAATGAAACAGCTGCCACAACTGTGTGTTTGCACACATCATTTTAGTTCACTACCAGTAGTGGAGAAACTACACAAGAAACCATGCTCAGATGAGAGGCTGTGTGATTAATTGTTGTGTGTGCTTTTTTTTGTGTGATCACATCTGATCTTTTCTGAATTGGCACAATAAAATTAAGATTATTCATAATTAGTGCTGTGTTGTTTAATAAGTTTAGTTTGAGGGCACCAGCTAACCCACCCCCAACAACCCACCCCCAACAACCCACCCCCAACAACCCCCCCCCCCCACCAATACCATACATCAACACACTCCTTTCGATGGATTTGGTAACACTGTCACCCCACCCCTAGACACATTGACCTATTAATTTAGAGTTGGAGAGAAGAGGGTGGGGTCAAACTACAAGCCTCTCAGTAACCACACCCCTATCATGACCCCACACCACAACAATTAATCCTTCACCTCCTACAATGCCTGTGCTGAAGGGACAGAGAGAGAAACTCCAAACATCATTTCAAACATGCCAAACATGGCAGAAAAATGTTGACTCACAAAATTCCAGTGAGAGATAGAATGATACTCTCATGTTGCATAAATTAAAGAGCAATCCACAGGTTAAAACATGGACACCAAGAGAAAGAACTGACCAATGGATCACAGGCAAGGGGTATACAATAGTGCAACTGCACTGATTATAGCTCATTAATCGAAAAAAATGATAAAATATTAGGAAAACGAAATAGGTTAAACCACAACCTCACATGTGAGCAACACATGCACAGACACCTCACACGCACAGGCACCTCATCTCACACACGCATGCACACACAGTGCCCATATGTATTCCACTCCCACAGAGCCACCTGGCAGTCTCGGACTATTCAGGAGTAAATGGCTTGGGCCCCTATTATGGCCACTCTAAGTTGTGGTAAGTGTGGAACACAGGAAGTTGTTTGTTGAATAACTTTATGTCATTGATGCACCCAGCCAAGGAATTTGAACTCGCCCACAGGGCAAACATCAAACAGACCTGGATTAGGCATGACGTTGATGTGTGTATACGTGTGTGTGTGTGTGTGTGTGTGTGTGTGTGTGTGTGTGTGTGTGTGTGTGTGTGTGTGTGTGTGTGTGTGTGTGTGTGTGTGTGTGTGTGACTATGCTGTACAGCTTCATTCATAAAACTAAAACAATTCAGAGATAGAAAAGAAAAATTACAAATGAGAACTTGTATGAACCAGACAATCTACCCATGCATTAAACTAATAATATAGAACCACAAGTGCTGTGCTGGCATGTATTCGTGATAGTCCCTCTTAAATTATATTCCCATTTAATGATACCTAACTCACTTGCCCTATAATGTACCATTCTCACTACACTGCACAGTGCCTACCTCTCCAGGCACACATGCACATGTATTAAGGTATACTGGTCTGTGTAAGAGGAGGGACAACGGGAAGGCCTCAGACTGGACCACACTAGCAATGAAATTTATTAAGTCAGACAAAGCCTCAAAAACTTCCAAATTAGATCTAGCTTGTACCAGAGTAAACACAACAGACATAAATGGCTCATTAATCATTATAGTTGATAATCTTGAGTGGCTTTGTCAACATTTTTATGATTAGAAAGAGACAGGATTTATTATCCATGGTAAAGGTGGAAAGGCTGAGTATATCTTAATTGCTAGAAAAAATGGATTGGCTTTGTGGCCCTTCAATCTATGGAAACGGACATGTCTTGTAGCCCTTTGTACTCTGAATGGGGTCTTGAACTGCACTATTACTGTCAAAAATGAAACATGATATAATAAGCACTGCCACATTGGCACTGACTGATTAGCTTTGATTCACTCACTCACTCCACTCCTATTATCTCATGAATGGTTTGTGAAGCTCCAAAGTAAGGTGAGAAACCAGTGTCGCTATCATGAGAAGTAATACTAGCCAACTATCTGCCATTGAACCTATGAATACCAGGACCACAACTAACCACCAGATGACCAGCTGCCTTGGCTCAGCGCCAAATACCCACATAAGAGCATATGAGAGAAATGAATAATTGGAGAGCAGCTGAGATGTTGAAGGGCAACCACAATCAATTAGGGCTCCAGTTCAGAGACCTCACATGCCAAATGAGGCAGGCTGGAAACAGTACCTGTCTTCAATCCAGCATTTGTCTAAATCTGTTGTGTCAATTGTGGCTCTTGTGGGATTCCATCCTCAGAATGGCTTCTAGTCTTTTTTTTTTTTTTTTTTTTTTTTTTTTGTATTACGACCCTCTAGGTCATGGTTCTTGACCAGGGGTAAAAAATGACGTGACATGGGGTACACAATTACAGCTCCTCAAACAAGTGAACTGGTCAACTCCATTTTTTCCTTTCTTTTTGTTATTAGTGACTTTATGCTATGATGATTATGAATTATATTTTATTTTTGTATGGGAGTAAGGGGGTCCATGTTGAACTATTTCAAGCTGAGGGGGTGAATGATGGAGGAACAGTTGAGAATCCCTGCTCTAGATGAGGTTATGCACAGCCAAGAAAATTGACCACATGTATAAAAAAAACAAAAACATAATTAATTAGTTGTTTAGCCTTACCACTTCCTGCACCAACAGAACTTAGGGAAGTCCTAATGTTGGTCAACAGCTGAGGAACTGGTCATATCTTGTGAGATGTATATTTTTAGAAAGGTCAACCCAAAAAAAACATGTGCATGGTGCACTGGTTCCTTTATGATTGGTAGGTTTTCAATGGTTTGATTTTGAACAATTTTGTCAACTGTTAAGATGAGCAGGGGGAAAAAAGAGAGCTAAAACAGAGCTTTCAATTGATGAATTAATTGTTAGAATCTGAAAATAATTAAGAGATATGTTGCAGTTGTATCTTAAAAACTTATGAAACATATGCAGAAATATGCATGGGGTTTTAAGGTAATGCAAAGTGCACAATGTTCAGTATTATGCCTTTCCAATCGTATGGAAACTTTTGAAGCACAGCAATTTAAAATGATATGGACAGAATGATGGAGCGTAGGAATGCTCTTAAACTTGGAACAAGATGTTTTAAATTTTTTGTCTACTGCCATACACACACTTGCTGAGTGATACTGTACATAATGTTCTTTTGTATGTTGTGGTTTGAGCAGCTGTTATTTTATAGTTGGCTGGCTGTCCAAAACCCACTGGGTTCATATCAGAGCATCCAAGTTTAAAATATTTTTCTTGGGGAAACATTCTCCCAGACCCACCTAAGAAAGTGTGCACCCCATGAAAATGCAGCATCAATATACTTCTCCCACCCCCAAATAAAACTCCTGTATTCAATCAAGCACAAGAGCCACATCCTCCTCCCCCAATGCCAATTAAGGCTCCACACCATGCATCATTTCTTCCAAAGGGGCAAAAAAAAGCACAAGATCATTTAACTTTGGTATGGTATAGATACAGTGTTGTGCATACGGGTTACATGTGGACACCCACAATTACCCATGAACAATATTTCTAGTCACATGATCACCCATGGATACCACGACGTGACAACCACAGCAGACATGCACACTAAGTCTACGCTGGGGTTTGGGTGCATACAGAAGAAATGGTGGACAGAAATAGACTGTGATCACAAATACACATCCAATCATACTCGGAGTTAAGTGATGTGAAAATTACTGAGATGGTGAAGTTCCCTAACAGAAGGTGAGGGGGGCCCACCCACTCAACACTGCCTGTGGGTAGTCTGACATCACTGAAGTGCTAACTAGTGATTTCATCCTCTCCCAGAGTGCAAAACTATAGGGACTACCATCACACACACACACACACACACACACACACACACACACACACACACACACACACACACACACACACACACACACACACACACACACACACACACACCCGCCTAACTGCCTGCCCACCCACCCACCAGAAAGTCTGTAAGACCTTTTCACCTCATGATCCTTACCCAGTCAAAATTCAATATCAGAGAACCCAAGTGCCACACACACACGAGCACACACACACATACACAGCATTAGTAAGGGGAAAATTTGATATGACAAACAACAACATTAATTTGGACTTGAAGGCTATTAATTATGCCATTGCATTGGTTCATAGATTACAAACATTAATGGAAGGACTTCATAATCACAATATTACACACCATGTCCATTTGCCCCTGGGCTGCCAGAGTTGAGCACAGCCTTCAGTTTTAAAAAGTATATACCATTAATTTTTTTAATGGGGGGAGGGGGGGAGGTCTGAATGAAATAACACGCACATGCACACATACCAGGAGTGCAGTCCTCACGAAACAGAACCTCAGCATTGAAGATTTCTATTTCAAAGTGTAGTTAAGATAACACTAACAGAGAAATAGCCGAGCAATGTACTATACCAACAACAGCTATGTATCAACAACCAGTGGCAACTGGTCAAGAAGGTTGACATTATGACAATGTAGCAACTAAAACAATGAAAGTAATAGATCATGGAGTGTGCTAACACACACACACACACACACACACACACACACACACACACACACACACACACACACACACACACACACACACACACACACACACACGTACATAAACACAGAGCACACACAACCATCCATCAACAGCACACACACATGAGCGAGCGCACACACAAACACAAATAAACACAACATGCACATACACACATACATTCACATTCACACACCCACACCACACCCACACAGCGGCACAGGATACTGTACTCATGCAGGATGAGTTGTGCCATCCTCTCAGACATCCTAGTAAGTGTGAGAGTGGAGTTGATGGAGACCCCACCTCCTTTCTTCACCTGAATACACATGTGTACACATGTCCACAATGGAGAGAGAGAGACAGGAAGAGATGAAATGTTATAATCTAAAAATATCCACATTGGAAGTTCGAGCAAAATTACAAAAGCATGTGTTAACAGTCTTTGTTCTTAGAGGCTGTGCTCATGCTACCTCAAGCAATTACAAAGGTCCTCATAAAACTGCTACTTAATTTAATTGAAGTATAAATATATGCAGATAATTTGCTAGAACCTGCACCTTATATGACCCTTTACCATATTTTTTAAAATTTGAATTAATGCTCTTATAATATCCTACATGCGTTGTTCAAACATCACATCTCATGTGGGAGGAAGTTCGAACATCATTACTTCCAGCATTGTGCATTAATTGGAAACCACACCAAGGGAGGGGGCAGAGTAGAAAGTGGAATAACTTTACAAGGAGGCATACAGGGCCAACATGGTCGAAGACGTGGGTCATCACGGCCGTGAATGCGTCATCTGTCAGTGACTGAAAGCTCCTGCACTCATACATGGGACACTAACAAATGCCCCAATTGGTCGACCATGATAGATTGCTGGTAATGTCCTAGAGGTACTTCTGTCTTTGGGCAGCAATCACTACCTATTGGTTGCACAGGACCATTTCTATACATGTCCCGAGGACATCCCACAACCACATCAGACAGCAAAGTGCATAACTCATGCTGCACTTGTTAACTCAGTCTTTAAAACCAAATTTGGATTCCCATGTTTTACACTTGGACCAAGGCCACAATTATGAAAGCACCATCCTCAGCCAAACACTCAGCACCTTTGGTATCAAGAAGGTTTGTTCATCTGCATGCCACCCTGAAGTGTGAGGGCATGGTTGGATGGTTCAACTGTTCCTTTTTGCAGCTGTTGTGTTCTTACGTTGACAAAAAGGAAGAGCGGGCAAATACCTATTGCTCATGCTCTATATCCACCACACTGCTATGCACTCATCCACAATGTTTCTCCCCTTTGTCCTAATGTTTGGTCGACCACAAAGACAACCCATGCATGCTCATCAGCCTTTGACTCTCTCTCTCTTACAAGCTCATCACAGAAGACAACTCGCCGAAATGCAAGATTTGTTCAAGCTAACATTGTAAAAGCAGAATAAAACAAAGATCATTCAATAACAAATACATTTAAGCCTCTACAGTATCTTCACAATAGGAGAGCCCCACAGTGTGGCTCGCTATTCCAACTGCTGGTAAGCTCAATATGAGATAAGCAGGGAACTGGACAATCAAATGTGGAAATAACAGGCAGGAATTGAACAAACTAAAATTGTTGATGTCAATCATCTGAGGATACAAATTAAACCAGGTTCACATGAAACACCTGGAAGAAGTGAACTATCAGCACTAAAAAAAAAAAAAAAAAAAAAAAAAAAAAAAAAAAAAAAAAAAAAAAAAAAAATACAACAAAAAAAACAACAACAAAAAACAAAAAAAAAACTGAGCGGGAACTTACTCTACTATAATACATCATTTGGGGCCTGATAAAGTGAACCCTCCAGCCAGAAAGCCTCCACACAGTGTGTGAGCACTACCATTCAAATGTCTGCAATATCACTACCAGACGAGTTCAATCTGAGAGGGGTGGGCTTATGTAGTTCATGCACTGCACTAAATCTGGAACAGAACTGCTTAGCTAAGAAGTGACAACTTCTGTGTTCTTAGTTTGTGTGATAAATGTAGTAATCATCTAATATGGATATTATTGGGTTCATACCTTACTATACGAATCAGCCCTGTGGCACAACTCCATTAAGATCAATACAGATGCATGCATGCACTAATGCATAAATACATGCACAACAGGAAAATTATTGGTACTCAATAGATTTTTTTTTCGTGTTTAGAATAGCACAAGCTTTGATGTTGGCCCAGCTCCAATGGGAATATTATGCAGTGATGGGTCACTGTACAGCTCACCTTATTCATAGCCATCCTCCACTACACCTTGCAGCCTAACACAAGCACTGCTTGAGGGGATGGGAGTAAGCTAACCTCATTCTTGTGAGTGAGTGTTCACAGGCAGCTACTCTTCAGCATTCCACCATGACAGCAGAAAGAGCAAAGACTTTCCCACAAGAGACATCTCTTTCTCTAGAAAATTTGCTATATTTCACAAGCACATGAAATTAAAAAAATTTTTTTATTAAAATAATTTGTCTTTCTCCAGAATCCCAACAAAATTCTAATAAAAAAAGTAAATGAATAAATAAAAACCCACAGACTTCTTCCAAACCTCAAGATTGCAGCACCAATAATCAAGCTTGTCCCTTGGCCTACCAGCACACCATATGCATGGACTGTACAGTGGCACTTCTTGTGGATAGACAGAAACACTTGCCCCAAGAGTCAGAGAAATACATGTGGGGTCGTGCATGGGTACGAAATCTGACTCACACTTAACTCAATCTCTCAGTCCCAAGGAACAACCTTCCAAGACTCTCTCCATGATTCACAATAGGACCATAACAATGTAATGGTGAGCTAATGAACTGAGCATGCTCAGTGAATTTGTCTTGTCTTCACTGGCCAGCCCTACAAAATCTGTTGATATTTTATCTGCCTCACAATTATTGTTGAAAGGAATTGTCTCTTTTCTTATACTTAAACAGCTGCATTGAATTGAACTTTGTCATGTGGTGCATTTTTTTTATGTTCTGGGTCACCTTTATGGTTATGCTATTTTCACTATTGGTTCACTGTTTGTTGTCTTGGCCTCTGGGGGCATTCCACAACCATGACACATGACCATATATGGAATAAGGAACCCTAGTGTGCAATGAACATTCATCCAAATAACAACCCAAATGTGTGCGACACTGCATGCTCACATTAATATCACATATCCACATGAAACTCTATATAGAGCACATCCATCCAAATAGAACCCAACCAAGCTAAAGGCTAAACACAACATATTTATACTTGTACTTATAACATAGTCCAAGTATAAGCCTTGTTTCAGCATGGCTGGGCACTATGTAGAGTGAGTAGCCAATGAGAAGATAGGACAGAACACACACTGTTCCTAAGGAACAAATATTGTTAGCTCCTTTCCCCCTCTTTATTATGTTGCTATTGTGGGTGTGGTTTGAGTAAAATAATCTATGATGGTATTGAGAAGCCTAACTTATTCTTCATGAGCACACAAGTGCTCAGTTCAATCTGCAGACTGGCCATTCTCAGCTGGTCAGATTCACAGAAAGGCTCTAATGCATCTGAACAAGAAAAAAAAAGAGGGTGTATTTAAACACATCTATATACAGTGAATGGATTGATGAGTAAAAAAATGGAGGAAACAAGACTGCAGTCCACAAGTTTGATGATCCTTTACTATTTCAAATGAGAAACATCATTCTTTTACCAATTTTATGCAGTGCAAGTGGTTTAAAATGAAAAAAGAAGAGAAGACTATCAATCTACTACATTGGGAGTCTTGTTTCAATACGTAAATTCAATATACCTTTTATTCAAATAAAAACCATTTTTGTTCCTGCAGCAAGATGCCCCTTGATAGCCCATTTCTCCAGTTTATTCCATTTCACTGAATAAGAAACTGATTGGTTGTGGGCAGTTTAGTTGGAATTTGTAGTCATCTGGTACTAAAATTATTATAGCGGCAGATAATAGAGATAGACCATTGAAGAAAATATCACAGGTGCCTACACACCATGATAGCTTTCCACACTACTGGGCTTATTACTTTAGTGAAGGATTTAAGGCACTCTTGGGATGAAGCTACCATGTTGGAAGCTAAAAAGCTTAGTATTGATGTGCTTTTGGTTATACTATACAGTTCATGTTCTAAAAAGGATTTTACAGAAGCTATCATAAAAGCAGAGCCATTCCAATTAAGTGAATATTACATATTCCCTGAGATACTAATAGCAAAGTACACAATATTCTGTGAACATGTATGAATGAATGAATGCATGCATGCATGCGAGGTCCATGTCATAATCTTCCTTCCTTTTCCAGTAGCAAAGAAACACACCACCATCCCATAGTCAACCACTAATTGAATTAGAGCTTTACTACAGCTTCCCACAGCTGCTGCTCCAAGGTTTGATATGGGTTCAAGATAGGGAGTGAAGAGGTCAAGGAATGAACATACCACCACTTCCTGTCCTGAATGGCATCAACTCACAAATACCCCATTCTTGTTTTTGAACACTATTGAAACTTCAACCATCTGGCAACAAAATTGTAGGCAAGACAGGGTATGGGAAAAATGATCTATTTTAAAGTGGAAAACAAGAAATAATTCTTAACCAAATCCAATTAACAGGACAGCATACATTTAGCTGAGCAAAACCACAACATCATTTCAGGATATCAATATGATCATTGATGCAAGTAACACAACTGCCTGAAATAGAAGGGGGAAATCCTTCCATGGTCTCTAGATAAGTTTAGTCACCATTTCTCCTGTGCCTCATTCGGCTGCTGATTAGAACACTCAGGGAGCATATCACACACACCTCCCACCCTGCAAGTGAATGTTCCACATGAATTGATCACTGGGGCATGAACCAGGGAATGCTTCACAAGCTCGGCACTTCCAGCAAGCTATAAAACCAACTATGGTAGGTAAGCATGTGTGGGAGTGAAACTGCCCCAGGCTCTTACTGAACATGCACACACCACACTGTGGATAGATGTACCTTGAAGTAGATGTTTGGGGGTTTCTTGTTGAGACGGATGCCAACATTTTCCAGTTCCTTCTCCAGCAATCTCCGCTGAATGTCTCCCTTGCTGGCGTCCAACATCATCAAGACCACATCGGATGTACGAGCCACAGCTATCACTTGGCGACCACGCCCCTTTCCTATGTATGGGTGTGGTCACGGCAGAATAGATAATTGGAGAGGATGAAGGAAGGGAAGATGAGCAGGGAAAGGAAGAGGGAGGAAGGAAGGGAAGAGGGAGGAAGGAAGGGAAGAGGGAGGAAGGAAGGGAAGAGGGAGGAAGGAAGGGAAGAGGGAGGAAGGAAGGGAAGAGGGAGGAAGGAAGGGAAGAGGGAGGAAGGAAGGGAAGAGGGAGGAAGGAAGGGAAGAGGGAGGAAGGAAGGGAAGAGGGAGGAAGGAAGGGAAGAGGGAGGAAGGAAAGGAAGAGGTTGAGAGGAATTTGACGTGGTATAGAGGAACTCAAATATATAGAAAAGAAAAAGGGAAGATGCATTATACGATATATAGAGAGAGAGAGAGGCTAAGGAGGAAGGAAGGAAATTGATTTATTGTAAGATTGGTCAGGAGGCGAGAGGAAATAGAGGGATGGATGGGGAGTAGGAGAGGGGAGAGAATGGGATAGTGAGGGGGCGGGGAAATGGTGAGGAGAAGAGTAAGGAAAGAGGAAAGGAGTTGCATAAGAGAATAAGAAAGAGATGAAAGGAATAATGAGAATAGAAACTAGAATAGGACTGAGCAGCGTTGGTCAGTCTGTGCTGGAATAGGAGAATAAATCCTTGGTTGGAAATAAGGAAGGGAAAAGAAATGAGACAAGATTCAAGGAAGAGAGAAAGAAAGGAGAGAACACAAGGACAAGGACGAATGGAAGGGGAGATGAAGAGGAGGAGAGAGATAGGTATGAGAGAGGAAGGAAGCTATATCACCTTGTGACGCTCCTTCAATGATGCCCGGTAAGTCCAGGAGTTGGATGTTGGCATCGTTGTACTACGCACACACACACACACACACACACACACACATTATAAAATAGTGATCACTGCAGCCTAGCAACGGATATAAAGTATGCTTCACAATTTGCCATTAAGATTATACTGCAAATCTTCCAACAACGTTACTGAGCATGCCTAAATAGCATAGCAACCCCTCCCCCCCCCCAACCTCATCTATGCACAAGACAATATCTCATCTACAGGAAGATCACATAATCGCAACACATGCAGCAAGGAATGTTAACTGACCTCTATGACCCCAGGTATGCAAGTGAGAGTGGTGAACTCGTAGGAAGCACTCTCGCTGTGTGTCTTGGTCAGCTTATTCAGGAGAGTAGACTGTCATTACAAAACATGGCACACAAATAATAATGACCGTTATTATTACGTTTATGAATGTGTACACACCTTACCAACTGAAGGGAACCCCACCAAGGCCACCCGAGCATCACCTGATTTCATAACATCGAACCCCTCACCCTACAGAGTCAGTATGGCATATTGGAAAAATAAAGTACCTTGAATATTGCAAGATATAACTTTTAAATAGAATACCATAATATGCCATTACATAAGTATCACTACAGTGGGGAAACAGAACTGCTGCCTTTGAAACTTATTACTATTTGATCCCATCAACACTAATGCTTCATGATAGCCTATAAATCTTTCTCATAATAAACCCCCCCTCCCCTCCCATCCTGACTTTGAATGACAAAGTATATAATAAATTTACAAATGATACAGGTCTGAAAAAAATATAAAGGTACCAAGATTACCTCATTAGACAATAAATCAGATGACACTTTACCAATTAAAATAAGGTGAACTCCATCATTCAAATATATCTAATCTGAATTAGTAAAGGCATATCAAATTTTTGTTCTGTATGGGTAGCATGTTTTTCTTTTAATTTTTAATTTTCATTTTCCCGTCGTTTTAAACATCTATATTTTATGATCATACTATCTTTTACAGGTGCATGTAATGGTTACCATATTGCTATATTATATATTTTGGGAGAAGGGGAGGGAAGAAAATGGAATGGAGGGAAAAGGAGGGGGAGGAAATAAGGGCAGGAAAAGGGAAAGGGAGGGAAGGGAAAGGGAGGGAAGGAGAGGGGAAGGAAGGAGAGGGGAGGGAAGGAGAGGGGAAGGAGGAGAGGGGAGGGAAGGAGAGGGGAGGAGAAGGAGAGGGGAGGGGAGGGGAGGGGAGGAGAGGGGAGGGGAAGGAGAGGGGAGGGGAGGGGAGGAGAGGGGAGGGGAAGGAGAGGGGAGGGAAGGGGAGGGGAGGGGAGGGGAGGGGAGGGGAGGGGGGAGGGGAGGGAAGGGGAGGGGAGGGGAGGGGAGGGGAGGGGAGGGGAGGGGAGTGGAGGGGAGGGGAGGGAAGGAGAGGGGAGGGAAGGAGAGGGGAGGGAAGGAGAGGGGAGGGAAGGAGAGGGGAGGGAAGGAGGGGGAGGGAAGGAGAGGGAGGGAGGGAAGGGGAGGGAAGGAGAGGGGAGGGGAGGGAAGGAGAGGGGAGGGGAGGGAAGGAGAGGGGAGGGAAGGAGAGGGGAGGGAAGGGAAGGAGAGGGGAGGGGAGGGAAGGAGAGGGGAGGGGAGGGGAGGGAAGGAGAGGGGAGGGGAGGGAAGGAGAGGGGAGGGGAGGGAAGGAGAGGGGAGGGGAGGGAAGGAGAGGGGAGGGGAGGGAAGGAGAGGGGAGGGGAGGGAAGGAGAGGGGAGGGGAGGGAAGGAGAGGGGAGGGGAGGGAAGGAGAGGGGAGGGGAGGGAAGGAGAGGGGAGGGAAGGAGAGAGGGGAGGGAGGGAAGGAGAGGGAAGGCAATTGGGGGGGGGGGGGAAGCAAGTGAAGGAAAGGGAAGGGAAGAGGAGAGAGGGGTAGGGAAGAGGGAAGGAGTTAAATTGTTTTTCTTCCTTCTTTTTGTGCAGGACTGGGTATGGAGAGGGTGAAAAAGATAAGGTACCACCCATTAAACCCTTCCTCCACCATCTCTTAATATTCCCCATGAAAACTCCATCTACTTTAAAATCCCCTCCAACTGACTGGCATTCAAATATATTCCCCTACACCCTCTATTCTTCTTCTTTTATAGGATCCTGGGCAGTGATAACACCTTAACCTTTTTAAGTAAATTCAATATAATTGAGTAAAAACAACAATTGGCGTATTCCTGATTGTACGAAAGAGCAAAGTTCCACTCCTTCTGGCGCTGGGGTACGCTAGAGTTTTACTCTTGCTATT
>OZ017783.1:11623977-11680859 GCA_963969325.1 Lycopodina hypogea
GGGAAGCCAAAGCATTAATTTGCAGCCTTAATAAAATTTGTTAAATATTATGAATCAGAGCCTTTCCCAGGTTCTATTTCATGAATTTATACAATTCGGAGAGATAAGATTGAATTTCCCACCAACATTTCTTATTGTTGTTTAAACTGATTTAAAAAAAAAGAAATAATTTGTCTAGTTTTAGTTTCCAACTAGACTGTACCACAAAGAGTCCAAGTTAAATGACCCTTTACCTTTTTTTTTTTTTTTCTTCTTCTTCTTCTTTTTTTTTAACAGTTGGGAAAAAATTCCCCCCCCCCCCCCCCCCCCAACCACTTATTTTACCCACACAAGATCATTAGTATGGACTACCACAAATTCCTGCTACAGTCCAGGGCATAGCTATACTTATGGTCATGCTCATACAAACAAGCCCAAACACAAGACCATTAGCTAACCTAACTACTACTGTTTACATAAATACTAGCAGATATTCCTATAATTGGCCAGCATTTAATGTATCAGAGATGGAACCACATGGATTGCGTGTATTGCTATGCAAGAGCTATCTGAGTGCTTTCTATTAGTGCAATCATATGCATCATAAAACCCTTTACCACTGACAAAAGTGTACTCTTTAATTGGAGGGTACATCACATTGTAGAAGTCACTAGTATATGGTTAGGCATGATTGGCTGCAAGTTGGTGTGTAGCCCTGAATTGCAGCTCTAGTCTGTGGTAATTCTGCCCATGCAGTTTATGCTTTCTGACACTAAAGGCCTGTCCACACTGCACACTAAAACCCATTTTACTCATCTCTGGAACAGGTTCCACACATCCACATTAGAACTTATTTTATCCGAATGAGTTGCCTGTGAAGCCATCAGTTGGTTAGGCTTCACCTGTCTTCAGAGTTATTTAACATTCCTGTAGCTTTATTGCTGATGTTTGCTATTAGGAGTTTAGCTACAGTGCTCTATTACGAGTTTTGCTACTAATTCTACTAACAGCTCCCTCTCTCTCTTCCCTCCATCATTTGTGCAATGATATTTTGGGAGAAATATGACAGATTAAAGACGCATGCAAGAGTAAATAAAATATACCAGGTACCCGAAAACCAATTAATCAGTGCAGCGAATTATCCATCCCACAAAGATAATATGGAGCATGTTTAGCATTATACCAGAGTGGACGCAACAAAGTGGTTGAAACCTGGTCTTGTTGGAGATAAGTACAAACCAATTTGTAGTGTGGACAGGCCTACTACAGATCACTAAATACTCTGCTGGTTTCAACCTGGATATATTCTAGGGTACTGCTGAGGTACAATCTGTGGGAGACTTCTGCACATCACTCCCTCAACGTGACAACTACAGCCAATCAAGATCCTTACATTTTTATGCTGAGTGGGCACCCAGATATTGTGCTCTTCTTTTTTTTTACCTTACCAGCTCCAGCTGATTTAGGGGGATCCAAAAGTTGTGCTCTGTACTTAGCAAGCTTGGCCTTCAGCAGACCCAAGTGATACTCTGTGGCTGCAAGAGTCAGTTGAGAAAGCAAGCATAATTAAATGTCCACCCTTTTGGGGGGGGGGGGGGGGGATCTTATTACCTTTATTCCTCTGGGTACGAGCTATTTCTCGCTCTATCTCGCTAATCTTCTCTAAAATCCCCATGATAGCTCCACCGGCTTCCCCCCCAATAGCATACAAGAACAACTTGACTTAGAAATTAGGAAGACCCTTTACCACCCTTGCTTTAACACACAGTTTGTGGAAACTATTGAAGACCCTTTGCCTAACAATCAGGCTCAGCAGGTAGACCTTTCCCAATTATGCTAATTTTTGGACCAATTATGCTATTCTTTTATGCTCCATTTTTGATCAATTATGCTTCTGAAAAGTACCACTCATGCTTCTAAAAGTACAACTATGCTTCTAAAGTAACAATTATGCTTTAAATTTAATTAATTATTCCCACATGTAGGTCATCAATTTTATAAGGTTAAAAAATTATTCATTCTAAGTCAAAGGCAAATTCATAAAAAGTGTCAACAAAAAGAAAAAAAAATCAATAATCTTCCCAACAACAGCTTTGTCTTCCATTGAAAGAATGTTGAGTATCTTTCAGCTGCAGCTGACCAAGGCTGTTCTGAAATCACTTGCATGCTGGCACTGGACCACCTTGGTAGTTCATCCTCAGTGGGTTTTTTTTTGTTGCACCACTGTAATTTTAAACCTCAGCAACACACCCACAGCTTGAGATCAATACATAACCTAACTTTCATGTTATCTCATTAACAGAGTGAAAAAGAGGAAGACTTTTAAAACTTCAATATCAATATTGGTAGGTTTAAGTTCACACACCCTAGCAGGATAAATTTTTTTTTTTTTTTTTAAATAGTGATGTTTTGAATACATTCAATGGTAATTTAAGATCATTATACATAACTTCAACCAAAGTGATCATATATCAAATAGCAGCAGTGTTGGGCTAATAATGCATTGTAGTTGCAATAGAGGAAAGAAAGGATAATGCTCGTATGTTGACAATACTAAGGGGCCATCTCCTTCAAGTTTGTATGTTGCTTTAACAAAAACATTGCCAACATCTACAGTAATAGCCAGTTCTATTTGTAGCTGTGTGCTCTTTGTAGGGTTAGATAATAACTCAAACAGATTTGAATGATACAAACTCCCTAAAGCAGTCATGAACTTGCTTGAGCATTCCCACCTTGATCACCAATGTGTGCTTTGAATATGTTGGCACAGATAATCCTTTTTTTTTTGTCTTTCAAGCTAATCTTGATAGAACAGTGATCCAGTACAGGTGTATTCAGCTTTCTCTACACCCAGCTATCAATTATACTCCTGAGTTACCAATTATGCTCCCAGCTACCAGTTATGCTAGAAATTATGCTAGCATAATTGGGAAAGGCCTATCAACAGGTTTTGTTGCTTTTTGTTGTTAACTTTGTTCCTTATCGTTTATTTTTGCTTCGTTTTCTTTAAAAAATATATAATAATACTGTGATATAATATCTTTTTAAACAACTAAACACAAAAGTTTGTCAAAAATAAGAAAGAAGTTTATATATGTACAGTTTTGTATATTTCAAATAATGCATTCAAGTGAAGCAAGCACAACTGGAGATGAAGACTGTCTTTATTACACCTTCCAGCCTATCTCACAGTCTTGTACCAGCTAGCCACATCCACTTCTTTCTCATTGTACAGAGTGAAGAACTTGAGTTGCTGTGAGGGAGGGGGGAAAAAAAGAAAAGAAGAGAGAGAAAATTCAGCATAACGAAAGAAAAAGCAATAACACCATATTTTCTGATTGCAGGCACAATGAAAGACTTGTTATGCCGTCCAGTTCCATCAAGGCTAACTTTACTTAGGCTACAGCACATACTCTCCATGAGATGGTTCATATCTTTAAACCAGTACTTACCTGCAGCTGGTCATAGTTGGGCCGTTCTGTGTCATTCTTCTTTAAACTGTGCAATAAAGAGAAAAACCACAACCGTGATGAGAGACTTAAAATAACAGGGACAGGGGGTGGGAGGGGCAGAGTGAATGCTGGTTGGAGTGGGGAGGTAGGATGCATTATAAAAACTATATTTAAAACTCATTCACTCATCTGGTTTCTATAGTAGTCATATGATACAACATATTGGTGATAAGATACATCTGATGATGCCATGACAGGACAACAATTGTGGTGAGACGACAAACAACACAATAACAAAACAGCAAATGAGTTGCTTAGTTTGTTTGTTTGTTTGTTCTTTTTTAGTTTTATGACAACAATCTATATATATAAAAAAGAAATATAGGATATTTGGAAACTTCATATTTCTGTGATCCTTTCATCCCCCCCCCCCCCCCCACCCCCCACAAAAAGAGAGAAAAAGAAAGGAAGAAAAAATATTTATCAAAAAATAGCTTTATTTAACCACACAAAAAAAACCCTGTCCCTAGTGCATTCATTGATCATAAATCATAAATTATCAATTGCAATACAGACCCAACTATTGGTCATTCCTATGCCTAGACCACACCTACCATGCAACTGTAAACTCTCGGAGCTCAGCTGAGAAATTTCCTTCTGGCAGAGAAGGAGGAGGCCCATTCACCACAGCATTCAGCTGCTCAAAAATTGTGTTCCAATGACCGTAAGGGAATGAGCCCAGACAAAGCTCCAGCTAAAAAAGTTTTTAACAATGCCAATAATAAACTATCGATTACATCATTCTTCTCTTATACAATACACATGCACACACTCTCTCTCTCTCTCTCTGACGCACACACACACACACACTCTTTCTCTAACGCAGTCACACACACACATCCCCATACACTCACTCACTCACACGCACACACTAATAACATCCACCACACTCACAAATGCATGTGCACGCAACATCAGAAAGAAAAGCTCTCTGTGTAACCACAACATTAGACTGTATTGTGTTTGACCCACTCAGTGCTAAACAAGGGACTAGTTGCTTCATGTGAGATTAGGCAGTCTTACTAAAGTGATGCCAAAGCTCCACACGTCAGACATGATGGTGTAGCCCTTCTCTGCTCTGACTGGGTCGATCCTCTCAGGCTATAAATAGAAGTGGGGGGGGGGGGGGATGTTTTGTTAAGATCCACTTACTTCTGTGTTCAGTTTCATTAATTTGTTGTCCTTTGCTATTGTATTCAGTTGTTCTCTCACTAGTTAGTTGGGTATTTCTATTGTTATTGTTATTGTTATTTTGTTGTCATTTCATCACTTACTGCCATGTAAGGACGACATCCAACTTCCATGGTTTTTGCTATGGAGTCCACCAGCCGACCAGATATACCAAAATCACACAACTTGAAGTTTCCATGTCGACTGACAAGAACATTAGATGGCTTCACATCTGCACCATACAATACACATGAACAGAAACAATAGAAGAATGGAGGAGGGAGATGGGGTGGGGGGGGGGGGGGGGGAGGAGAGAAGATGAACAAGAGAGGAGAGAGGGAGAGTGGTACATGGGGAAGAGGGTCATGGATAAGAAAGAGAGAACAGGTGTTAGATGAGGAAAATAATAATAATAATTGGAATATTGAAGAAGAGGAAAGAGAGGAAAGGAAGAGAGGGGAGAGAGGAAAGGAAGAGAGGGGAGAGAGGAAAGGAAGAGAGGGGAGAGAAAAACAAGGAAAAGAAAGGAATAGGTTAAGCACAAGAGAAAAATTAGTATTGGAAGAAAAAGGAGAGTGGTAATGAAACCAGGAGGGAGGAAAGAGAGAGGGAGATAAATGAGAGTGCAGGTAGAACAGTATGATGGATCATTGAGAGTAAGAAACCAAGAGTTACAAGAGAGAAAGTCAGAAGATCTGCAGTTAAAACAGAGACAGTAAGAGATGGAGAGAGTTAAAAGAGAGACAAATCAGAATAGAGAAATCACAACCAAGAAGTGAAAGACAGAAGTGCGTGGATGAACAAACACACCTCTATGAATTATCTTCAGTTCTGTCTTTAAGTAGTTCAGGGCTTTGATAACCTGAGTAATGCAGTTGTAACCATACCAACAATGACAACACAACAACATCAATGAAAAAGCATCAACAAGATCCAGGACAACATATTAATGACAGCATGACAGCAAACAAACAACTACAACAACAAAAATATAATTGACGACTCACACAAACTGTCATTTTCCCAAGAATATTCTCAGGGATACTTTTGTTCTGACTGTAAAGTTTTTCTGATATTTTGTCCATACTTGAGTCCAATAGCTCCATACAGATCCATACATCTCCCTATTGGGGGCCACAAAATTCAAAATCACATCATTATTGCATCCATTAATATTCAAGTAACCCCTGTACTATCCAGAAGAGCAAGAGAAGGAAAATACTACATACTCAATCCCCCCCCCTTTCCCTTCCCTTCCCTCCTCTCTCCCGGAAAAACAAAAAACAAAAAAGGAGGGGAATCATTAACACAGGAACACATGTTACATCTTCACAACTATGCTCATGTGAGGGAAAGGAAAGGATGAGGGGAATTTCCCTGTGATTGAAGCTAATTAATGCAGAATCCTAGATTGGAACCTAATATTCCAGTATCCTATATTTTACACTGCTACTCGAGTATCCCAGATTGGAACCTTATTGTCATGAGTTCACCCTGCGCAGTCAGTTAGCTAGTACCTTGAGGTCAGTAACCTCTCTGTGGGACCACATGAATATATCATGTGGATCTGTACAACAGAATACTGCCTGGCTGCTCCTATATTCAGCATTCTTATCAGTAATCTCATGATTTAGTAATCCTCTAGATAGCAGTCATATATACTAGTGTAGATTCCACTCTCACTGGTATTCACAAAACACCACATATTTCTTAGAACCACAAAATAGCACATGTTTAAATCACAATATTGCCATTGCCCTTCCCCTTCCTCTTCCACCTTCCCCCAGCAATTCTGAGAGCTCTATTAACTCACGTCGCGAATGAGGCAGCCATAGAAGCCGACGATGTAGGGGCATACTCCAGTCTGCATGATCATTGCCAACTCAACTATATCACTCTTATCGGTAGCCCGCAACTCCCGCATGGGAATTTTCTACAAGTAAGTAGAAACACAACAATCAGAGCAATAATAAATAGACAAATTCAGAATAAATAACCACAAATCTAGTTATACAGATGGTGTCATTTTCTCTTGCTTAGTTTATGAAACTATAATAGGTACTTGGAATTGTGTTTGCAGGGTACCACAGATATTCTCTTATGTGCATGATAAATAGAATCATGTTAATAGAGAAAGATGAATTAAAGGGAATAGGTAATAAAAGAATAATAAAGGTGTGTTAAATGGAGGCACAAAATAGAGGCAGATGTATTTAGATATGTAAAAATGAACGGGTGCATGTTATATGATGCTAGGTAAAATAGGTGCATTAAATAGAAGCAGGTTAATAGAAGGCTAGTTGGTGGGGAGAAAGGTTAACAAATGTGTTGTACACACCTTAACAGCCATCTCTGTGTCCGCCTCTTTGAAGTACATCTTGGTAACAGTGCCAAACGCTCCCTCTCCCAGATGGCCCAAAACCTGCAGGTCCTTGGCCTGGAACATGTATTTCTGCAACACAATCACAAAGAAAGTAGCAAAGATTATAGCTGCACATCTACAAATTACAAATAGAGGTGGAGGGGGGGGGGGGGGGTGAGGAAGACTTACAAACATGCACTAGAGGATGTATGTATATTCGTGGAATAGCCGTGAAAGAGGCCACCACTCACAAGTTCCTGAATTATTATTTCAGTAATTTAGCTACATGATAATAGATATATCTGAATGCAGCATGGTTAGTTATTGACAGTCAGAAGGTTGCAGATAGCTTTACGTTGTTCACGAGATTGTTGTGGCTATCCATCATATTTGGTTTCCTTTTCATTTTTTTTCCTTCTTACACTCTGCAGACCAGAGTGTGTCACCTCTTCTGTTCCCTAGCATGGTTTCCTCAGATAGTAAATGGATTCCGTAAGGTTGATGATCCTTGGGCCTACTGGTGTATGTCCATGCTTTGGTTACTACAAAACACAGAAAAATGACTGTGGCGGCCACACCACAGGCAGCGGATGGAAGCCAAACATTCTCTGTCAGCAAGCAGGGCCATACCAAACGTTCATGTCAAGTTTCATCAAAATCAGTCAACGTGTCTAGGAGTTCCCGGACAAAAATGTACACAGACATTGATGCATTATTAAATCTAGATGGCCTCTCTTAAACAAATGACTGTATAAAATTTATTTGTGGGGAGAAAATAAGAAAACAAGGCTGCATCCCCATGTAGACTAAAAGTTAGATGACCCTTTACCAATCCAAACCATATACAACAACCATTTGCAGTTCAATGATTGGTGCCTATGAAAAGGTCATTTAACTTATAAGTGGTCCCATAGATACAGCATACATCATAGGCAAATCCAGCTAGTGATCATTTTGAAACAAAAAATATTTCTCTTACTTTAAGATAATTTGTTTATTTTGAATTTTTTTTTTTCAATTTTCCCCCCACCCCTATATTCTGTACTTTTAATTTCAAATATAATTTTTGTGATCCATTTTGCTTTAACTGTTTCAGAAGCAGGAGCATTTATGATCACCAAGGAAAACATGTTCCCACTCTATAATGTGTTCCTCTTGCACATTGGTTGACTGTGCAGTCAGCACAGAGGGATTCCCTTGGAGTCAGTGCTTCCAGCTTCACAGCTATCCCACCAGTATGATAAAAATAACATTATACTTATGTCATAAATATATATTTTTTATTGTTTATGGATTATTATTGACAGAACTGCATGTAATCTCTTTCTTTCTTTTTTTAAACTATGAAATATCTCCTGCATATATCACAGTCAACGGTTTAAAAAAAAATTGACCTTTACCATCTTCACCAGTTAATTCTGTTGATTCAATTGAGAAACCAATTCAGACTGTTCTGGTACTAAAGTTATTGTGGATGGATGGGTGGATGGATAGATGGTGGGCAGGCTGGAGGGCGGGCGGCAGGCAGGCAGACAGATACTATAAATTAATAGAATATTCTTGAAGTTGAACTTCAAGAGTGTTTCCACATAGATGCAGTTTTTTTTACACCACTTCTTTTTTGCAGCTGAAATCACAAAATGTTTTTGAAATTAAGAAAACACAGGTCACGTGATCTCGTTTGTATTTTAGATTTTCCTTTGACGTCATTTTAAAAAGTGTGTGGGTGGATGGTTGGGAGGGGGGGGGGTCAAGTTTAGTCCATTCCTTGTGCAGATCTGAAAATAAATAACTATAATGTTGTTGTTTTACTTGGGCACCACATGGTTACCATGGTTTCACCTCTGGTGACACTCCTGATGCCAAGCAAGAACAGAGATCCAACGCTATTCCAAATAATAGCCACTAATCTAATAGCAGCTAATGACAGCATGGAAGCCTTTATGAAGAGCCACAACACAACACACTACAAATGCAGCCATATCATATGTCCACATGAACATAATCAAAACCAGTGTTAATCGTTTCATCTCTATTCCTTGAAGACGCACCTCAGAACAGTGGGGAAAATAAAACAAATTAAAGTAATCAGTAAGGTGATTCTGAATTATACCTTTGAGGGTGTCGTCAAACCTGCAGAACATGTACATTTGCATTAAGAGAGACTACTCTGTAATGTGCCAACCACTTCCAAGGTCACAAAAGGCAAGTAAGCTTGTTTTGGTTGTATCCTATCTTGAGTATGCTGATGGCGAGTGCTCTTACCTGAAAGGTGGACTGCATGTAATGGAGAACAACAGGGCTTGACGTGGTTGAAAAGGATGACATATCTGTAGTCTTAACTCTGAGTTTCCATGATAAGAAAGGTTAACATCTGAACTGATCAGAATGTTGTTACCAGGGTTGATGGGCAATCCTAACTCTTCCCACATGGTACTGCCAGGGTTATGCAGCCACACTAGATAGATATCCAGTACCATATCTTTGGCTTACCATGTATAAAGGTATCGTATGTTATATTTCTTGTGCTGCTGCTGCTGCTCACCAGTTCTTATCCTGGCCGTGGGAGGGCCATAAATAAGTGTTGTTTTCATGTTTGAAAGTTACCACACAGAGAGACAGTAACTAGATTAGTTTGAGTGATATGACTTGTGCGGATGGAAGGCAGTCTGAGGTTGATGTCCAAACATGAAATAGAAAGGGTAATATCCTGCATCCTGCAGTAGACAGTACACATGCACGTGAAGGTCACACATACTCAAGGGAGGGGGGGGGGGATGCTCACAATCACCACTGCTAAATTAAATTAATTTGGTTGCAAATTACTAATCCTAATTGATAAATTAATTAGATTATTAGTGAATTATTTACTCTAAAATAAAAGATAACAACTGAGCCCAGTTTACTAGACATTTGGTATTGCCGATGGCATGTTGGTTACACTCCCAACCAATTAAATGAAAATGTAACGAATAAGTGGTGTTAGGTTATGAAGGAAATTTGAAAATGTTTGCAAGAAAGCTGCCATCACCAAGTAGCACCCAGCAATGGGGCTATTATACCTCAGCAGGGACTGGGTTCATGAATCCCTGGGAAGTGGCAAAGAAATCACAAGAGCAAAGGAAGTGTTTGATACTTCCTCTCTGTTCATCCTGCCAGCCAGACTGGGTCCACTACTAGTTTGTCCAACATACTACACCAGAGCACTCCTGAGAGGGTGTCCAAGGGAGTCATTATGGGAGATGAAGAAAAAACAAGAACAAAATATGCCCATTAAATGTGCTTATCCCATGCAGTAGTGTGACGTTTTTCAGATAGTTAACATGGAGTGTGTAGTAAAGGTGTAATGCACAGCTGGATATGTCCCACCACTTATTGGTCAGCTGTTTCAGAAATTTGTACTTCCTGCCCATGTTGTGGTTGCAAGCAACACCAATTGCTGAATGGAAAGAAACTTTCAGTTGTGCACTGTTTGATTCAACTTGTGATGTCATTTTTTCTTTTTTTCTTCTTTCAATTTACCCACTTTAGTTAATCAATAAAATAGAGAATTGTTCCTTCTCTTTGATGATAACTTTCTAACCCACTGTTCCATGAGAAGTAATGCCTTCATTATATGCTGTCTTTGCATCACTGCTCTCTTACCACTTGTTAGAATGAAACCTCCGAGGCATCTATTTCTGTGACACGTATTCATAGAAGGCTTAGACCCCCTGACCACGACTGATCAATTATTTCAACTCACTGGATCTTGAGTAATCCTGAGTGAGTGGTCATTGTTCCCAAGATGTTCTGGTAACCATATTAGGTTAACCCCAAATTATTTAATCAGCAGAAATTGTAGTGTTTCCTTTGAACACACTCCCACTCAATATATATCTGGTAGCTCCATCCATGTGAAACCAACATAGATATAACATCAGCACTTGCTTTGAAATTCCAGTCTCAAGATTAGGTTCTTACTAGCACCTACACCATAATTAGGTCCTAATTTTATTAGTGTCTGTAATAGTTAGCATTGCAGTTGCGACAAAATCCCCCCACCCCCAGTTCCCACAGATCAGTTTCTTCCTTTTTTTTAAAAATCCCTGTCACTCTCCAGGGGAAAAAATGCTATCCCTAGTACTGGAGATACCGTTAGTCTGGAGAACTTCTGTAGTAATCTTGAAATGAAGGAACAGCTGAAATTACTGTGCAATACACCTAGATAATGAAGTTTTTAATGGCTGGTGATGCTGGAGGTTTGTATTTTTGGCTTCTCCTCCATTTCTGTTTGTGCAATCCCTCATCCATTTCTATTTATGACCTAAAGTTCCCCCCCAAAGTGTTCTTTTCACCCACATCTCAGAAAGGCTTGCAGTTGTTCATGGTGGTCCCACCTTGGAAGAGGAGTCCCTCATTCTCTAACTCTGTCAGCTTTTTGGTAGAGAGAGAAACATAAGTTGAGTCCTGTTTCAAGCTTCACCATCTTATCCAGAAGTTGCCTCTACAATCTAAACATGGATCATACCCTCTGTTGGCAGCTGTTGTTGAACAGTTTATATTTATATTGTTGCAGCTAGTGCCACACCCAGTGACTCCTCCCACCCCACCTTGTGACTCCGCCCATCCCACCCTGTTTGTTACAAGTTTGAGCACCATTTGGGCTTGAACAAACGGTCCAAGTATTTTACCAGTGACATCTGCTACAAACATCAAAGAGAAGTTCATGGACTAATCCTCTGCACAAGAACAGCTTCACTCCTGGTACTATACCTTTAAAAAAAATTTTTTTTTCCTTCTGTCTTTTTTAGGGATTTTTCTATTCCCATGGTTTCAACTTGCCTGTGCTACAGTAGGTCTGGTGATCTCCGCAAAACTTTCTTTGCTCTCTCTCTCACTCAGTCTAAACTTACTATAATTTCCCAACCATGCATTCACAGCGAACTGCCACCTTTGAAATGGAAAATTCACTCTCTCAAAATCCAGAGGAAGTTAAACCACACTATTGGCTTTTTCTATTTCTGTTATGTTATGAATGTTGCTCCTCAGAAATTTCCTTTCATCTCTTGCTGACTAGTGGGACACCTGAAGACTACTTCCCCACAGAAGTGGACATTAATATGTCAGGCACTGAGAACAAGAATGAACAGCATTCAATCCTTTCTGAACTGCACAACACACAACTCTCAATTTACTACTTCATTTCCTTGAACACATGTTCACTGTCTGCTATTAATATATTTCTTAATATATTATTACAGCCACATTACATGTTCACTAAGAGGTATACCAATTATCTATAATTGTTTATTACTGCGTTCGATAAAGTACCAGTATATATGTATGTATGTATGTATGTATGTATGTATGTATGTATGTATGTATGTATGTATGTATGTATGTATGTATGTATGTATGTATGTATGTATGTATGTATGTATGTATGTATGTATGCATGCATGTATGTATGCATCAAGGGAAGGTTTTGTTGTACCTTCTCTCCTATATGAAATTCCTCCAGTTTGATGGTGATGTCAGAGATTTTTGGAGGTTGTGGATGTGAAGGTGGGCTGCAATTGGAATAAAATTAACTCATAATTAGGTATTCTCATCACACTTTATTAATTTGTCAATCAGTTTAGTCACTTTTCATGTTGTCCAGTTGAACACATCTCCTTTCTAATGCCCCATAGGAATCATAATTGCCATTCCATACATATCTACACATATATGAATAGAGCCAATTAACTCTGACACATAATGCTAACATATGTATGCTAGCATAATGCCATGTATATACATGAATGTAGTTAACAGATTTAAATCTTTCCAAAATAATTTTGGGACTGCTCAATGTCCTCTGAGTTTAGGAGAGTGGAGAGGGTTCAATAATAGTCAGTTCATGCACTGGATTGTTCAGGGCAAGAAGACATTCCTGGGACCTCACAAGAAGGACAGAGAGCCATGTTCGACACCACAGTCAGGCAGCAGATGGGTGGGTAGAGGATCACACACTGAATGTTTCCCACCTCACACCTCCACTTCTTCCTCGTTCAGCTGTTGTTTATTTTTGCACTGCTATCAAAGCAGCTGCTCAGAATATACCCAAAGGTTATCCTTGAATTGGGTGCAAACGAAGGAAATTCAACCCACGACCACATCCCCAGTCAGCAGGACTAGTGGTTTTAATTGCTTTACTTTTGACCCCCATAGGGTGATGTCATCCAAACTGACCAACATACAACAGTAAATAGTAAAAAGGGGGGGAAATTGAAGCTAGAGAACTTGTACCTTCATTGCTAGGATTAGACCACAATATCCCCCCCCCCCCCCCTTTTGTAACCAAAAATTATACATTGTTAGTGCTGTTTATATCACAATGTTTATGGTACATGGTCAGCATTTATTTTTGTTGTTGTTGTTTCTATGTGTAAGCTGGCATGATTGAACACTGTTAAATAGCATAAATAGTATCGATAAGAATAAGCATGATGTCATGAGAGCAACTTTGTGATTTTTTTTTCTGCATAGAATCAAATAAAAATTTCTGAAATGATAACTCCCAAATAATTTGAACAAATGCACCTCTGGATAGAATGAGGGGGTGGGGGGTGGAGAGAGGGGAGGCTCTGCCCTCTGTCATTTCACATCAAATCTGTACACACAATAATCATACTTGCACAAAAAAAGCCAACCCTTTACCAAGAATAAAAGTTAGAGCAGATACACCAGTTAGAAAACTTCAAACCTGAAAAGTGTAACAAGAGTTTTTTTTTCTTAGTGGGAAAGTTGGTATACAATCCACATCAGTTATAGTGCATTGGGGACCCACACCAGCTAATGGCTGTTCCCAATGCAAAGATAAGTGCTCCAACACAGGCTGGATACATGAGTGATTGACACACCCACTGCCCTCTCCCAAACCTTATACATCCTCAGAGAAGTCCTATACAACATCAACCTAATCTGCAAGTATTTTCCCTTATCTATTTTTCTTAATTATCAAAACAGTACTTAGTTCATTATGAAAATGGTGTCAAGAAAAGCATTCTTTTCCCTATTTTTTTTTTGTTTGTTTATTTTTTTTCAAGAAAGCTAATATCTCAGTTAAAGTTTACAGCAGCAGTTTCTTATATGGTTGCGACAACTGAAACTGCTTAAAAATAAAAGGAAAAAAGAAAAGACAATACATACATAAATCACACATACAAACACACACACACATACATACACATACTAGCTTGTACTCACGCATAAGTCTGCACATAACTTTAGTAGCACACAACTCTAATGTTCCCTAAACGTCCACAACCAATATATTAATCGATTCAGTGAAATGGAAAAGACCGGGTTTGGGGAAGGGGGGGGGGGGGGGGGGGGGGGGGGGGGGGTGGTTAAAAGTGGTAAGGGTCATATAGCACATGTGTAAAAGTATGTAGCTATAGGAAGCGTTTGGACTGACAATAAAGAAAAACAATTTTGAAGTTAGTGAAAAATTATTTTTGAATAACAATAAATGACACTACAGGATTGCTCTGTAATGAAATTAAACAGACTGTATCCATGTAGATCACCAATTATATGATCCTTTATCATTCTGAATCTGATACACATCCTTCACGATCTGCTTAAAACAAGTAAATAAATCACTGGGAATATCCAATTTGAAAAAGTAGAGTAAATAACTTTATACCTCCAATATAACCTTGCCAACCCCATATGAACATTGCTGCCATTGTTATTGCTGTGTTGTTATATTCTCATGAACATCATTATTGTGATGAAGATAAGTAAGTGCACAGCTCATTAATAGTCACAAAATTTCTCCATAAAATCAAATCAGCAATTTAATGTTCCCCCAGAATAACTGAACTGGTGTGTATTCCATGAGTGCAGCTATGATATGTATTAGCAGCTGTATTTTATTCTCCTCCCCCCCCCCCCTCATTAATTGGATTTGTAACAATTGTAAATGAGTTGGGTCTTGACACCACACTTCAAATACTGCAGCAGTTGCCCTTTAGCTTGAGAAAACACTGCTCTCCTCCTCATTTACCCAATTAGCATTCAACCTCACAAGCAGTTCAAGTTGCTAAGACTACCCCTGCATTGCATGGGCCCACAGGAAGAGTGTTCCTGATCCTGAGATAAAACCAAAACAGCTGGTGATGGTCCCCCACAGTGTACCACATGCATGTTCTACAGGCTTGTGGATAAAAGATTACTAGCTACATGTACAAATATTTAAATGTACACATTTGGTAGTTAAATGACCCCACCATTCTTCCAAAAGGAGAACATGTATTAAAAAAACTGTTTTACATGTACAATTCAATATGTTGATAATTTACTTCCTCCTCAAGCTTGTATTAACCCTGTTGTTCATGTTATTCTCTAATGATTGAGAAATAGGACCGATTAGGTGGACCAGCAGATGATAGAATTTCTAAATCTCTAATGGAGGGAAAACACCATGACTGCTAAACTAAGGGATATTAACAGCAATATGTAGTAACACTGTTGCTAAAGCAAGTAGACAATATGCACCTAACAAGTTCATACTAAGATTATTAAAAAAGAAAGAGAATACTTGCCTTAATAACAAGATTATGTTACTGCTAATAAAGACTAGTAGTCTTGTTGCATCACCACCATCAGCCATCAGTAGTCATGTGATCTGCAGGGTTACCCACCCACCAAAGACCATTCCAACTTTCTGTGACTCTTCCTCTGGTGATGTTAATTAACACATTAAGGGTATAACTTTCTTCTGGGCAAACAAAAATGGTTACAATCAGAGGAAAATGAAGAGAAAAAACTAGAAGCCTGGACAGAGGTTAGCTTAAGATGTGGAGGGATGCCTGGATAGGGCAACCTTGAGATGAGGAATCAAGACAGCACAGAGAGTGTACGTGTAGAGCAAGTGCTATGAAACATGTTCTTCTTTAAGGAGCACTCATTCCCTCCACCTGTCCACATCACATGTGTTTCCACTGCTAGTTCATATTAAAAACAAGTGAGACATGAGGTTAAAGGTAACAACACTAAGGATGGATAGTATACTAGACTGGCACCATCAGAAAATCTTAGCTTATGGAGAAAAACATTGGGGAGAGGGGGGTAGGGATCAGTGATCAAAAAAGTGGGGATAAAGTGCCAATAATGGCTATTTTCTCATGTGGAGGCTGAAATTTGAACTTGGAAATATCTTCCTTTGAGACCACCCAAGGAGGTCATAGGAAGACCACACTTTTGGCTACTTGGTTTCTGGGTTTGGGGTGATGGGAATTTGCATGGCAAATATGTGTCAGAGTGGTTGAAACTTTTTAATGCTTCACTGGCCTCAGGGAAGTTGAACATTCAAATTATACTGACAAAGTTTGGGCACAACAGGTCAAATCTAATTCTAGCACAACACCAGTGTAAATATACACAATGCTCACAGGGTTGGCCATTGGAGAGACAACAGGGAAGGCATGTGTCTGAGGACAGGCTACTGAGAGAATAAGACTCAAACTTGTATGTTTCTTTTCTTAAATATTATTGGTAAAATGGTTGACATAGGTGTAGCCAGGTTTTTAGTGGCCCCACTTATGAGAATTCTGAAGTCTAGGACATTTGCTATTATAATTTTTGTTCAAAAAAAAAAAAAAATGAGCAAATTAGAGCAGGATTACTTTCACTTTGGTTTTACATTAATTAAATTACATGGGCAATTTGAGGTTGGTAAAAAAATTTAAAAAAAGAATTGAAAGGGATTTTTTTTACGTACAAAGGTTCTTCAAAGTGTTTTAAGGGGGGGGGGGGGGCAGAAGCCCACAAAATATGCATTAGTCATGAGATAATATCATTACGATTATACACACTTTTTAATGCATCAAAAACACCTAATTCTAAGTGCTTTCCAATGATATGTACTTGACCTTATTTCATGAAATGCCTGGCCAGAAGTCACTTCACCGTGCCAACACAGTATCAACTCATCCACAAGATTGATAAGCAACCAGCACTTCCATTCATGCCTAGGGCAAGAGTAACCAACCACTAAACTGTGTTTTGAGTGGTGCACTTACCCAACAATACACACTTTGCAATTACACTAAAAAATATAAAAAAATACCCAAAATGAGGTCAGTAAAACTGTGAACATGTCCCAATGATCATGAAAGGTCAAATATGAATCACTCAGAACACAGAGCCTAGACTAAGCAGCAGAATGACATACAAAGCAGAAGAAAAGTACCTTTAAGTAAAAATACTTTTTTTCAGTCTAAAAAGAGAAAAAACAATAAATGAAGTTATCTTTTGATGTTAAAACAGGTGTAAGAGATAAGCAAGAGAGAGTTATAATGGATTCTATTATACAATGATTAATTCATATTTTGTGGTTTATTAACTTCTTAAAAACCACAATAGAAAAGAAATACAGATTATCAAGTATAATAAAAAAAATTTTTTGAACCTTCATCATCACCAGTAGTTATTTTTCTGGATTTTTTCAATATCTTTCCAAAAACACGGAGAAGAAACCAAGTCTATTCCAATTATGTTGCCTTTGTGCCCAGTGTCACTGTAAGATTGTGAGTGGTGCAGAGGTTAGAATGAGTTTTATGAACTTCTAATAGGTGGATCTGGGCTAAAATCAATTATGAAATTTCTTCACAAAAGCAAAACGTAACAATTAGAGATTTACCATAGCTTAGTATTAGATCATAAACAGATTAAGAACATTAACTCTGTGCTGGACTTTGTCAGTAGTGTAAACACACATTGAGTTTAAAAAAAAAAAAAAGTCTTCCAGCAATTCTTTACATATTGGGGAGGAGGGTAGAAGCATATATTGAAAAGAACTTCTACATACCAGCAGTGCTCCTCTATGTTCCTGAATGAGAGAAATGTCTTTCTTTTCTTTCATTCCTTCACTTTAATTTTACTGGTTTGTAATTAGTATTATTACATCTAATTGTCCCTGGACAACTCACGCAGGTGCTGGAGTGAAGGCTATGGGAGACCGAGTCCCAGGGGTTGTAGGAGTTTTCAGAGGGAGGCGTACTTTCGAACGTTTTTTGGGATTTGACAAACCCATGCTGGTTGGAGCTAACCAGGGGAGAAAAAGAAAGTAAATTAAGCAACTGTTCTGCCACGGGTGCACTGAAGTTCAATTGAAGACAAGAACTTACGAGCAGACATCACAATTTTTAGTGGGGGAGCCAAGAATAAAAGGGACTGTGGGAACACTTCACAACGAATAGAAACTCCAGGAAGAGCGGATATCTTACTGGGAATAAATACCTGTGCACTTCCGGGAGTGACGGGACCACCATTCTCAGTGGCAAAGTAAACACCCCCTCCCCATTGTTGATATTTAATATGCTCTTGATTTTAGGAGAGACCATATATAATTTATTTTAACTGAACAGTTATAACATTTTCTACACACTCAGACTTGAAAACTCAAGAGATCTGCACTACTGCAAGTCCAGATTTTGGTCAACTGGGTGACCCCTTAAATAAACATGTGATTGCATACATGAGAAAGGTACACTAGGTCAAGTGACATTGTAATAGTACTTTGAACATTAGGTTAGATTTAATTCATTAAGAAAGAAAAAAAATACTATTCTAGCTATAATCTCAGATGCAAAGTATTGTTTGTGTATTGTTTGTGTATTTTTTTTTTTTTTTTTGTTTTTTTTTTGTTTGTCCCAGATGTTTGAACCTAAAGGACTCAAATTTTCAGGATTTGATGTGGTCACCCTGGGAACGTCATAAGGAAGTTTAGTGAAGATAGGTTTGTTCTCTGGGCCTAAAGGGCTCAAATTTTAAGGGTTTGATGGGGGCCACCCTGGGTTGGTTATAAGGAAGTTAGGTGAAGATCAGAGTAAAACCCTGCTCTTTGGTCTATTTTTCTTTCTTCAAAATTTCCTGGTTGTGGTCACAACTCCATGCCTGAGTAAACCACCCCACATATTACAAACCACAATTGTGTAAACACATAGTTCAGCAAAACTGTGCCCTAACCACTTCCAGCTCTTTTTCTTTACTTCTTTTTGAGCCCTGCAGGCCCAAGCATCTGGGATGAGATAGCAAACGACAGATCTATGATTATATTAAGAGGTCTTAGTTGTCCCTGCCCATGGGATGGGTGTTATGCTAAAAATATCCTGGGGGGGGGGGGGGGGGGTGGTGGTGGTGGTGGTGGTGGTGGTGGTGGTGGTGGTGTATTTATCAGTGGGATGTGTACTCTTCCAGTGTTCATAATATGTACACACTTTGGTATGCACTTTATTTTTGTTTGTTTGTTCGTTGCAAGCCACATAGTGTAAGCTTTTTATCACCTTGTGTGTGTGCAGATTCTTATCTGTCCGTCTCAAATTTTCTATTTGTTGAGGAAAACCGCTGGGCATATTGGAATAAACTTTGGCATCAGCTTAGGGAGGATGGGGGTGGGGAGGGGGAGGGGTTTATGTAAATCAATTTGAATTACTTTTTTGTCATTAGAGAACATGTCCAACTGGGATGAAATTTGGCATGAGCACCTGAGTTGGATGGTGGATAATTTTTACTTAAAAAATATATGGCAGCATTTTTGTCTATCTATCAAATTTTTATGCCACAGCGAAAGCTTGTTTTGTTTCAACTTGTGTGTGTGTGCATATTTTTGGCTGTCTGTCAACTCTAATTTTAATTACAATTGCTTAATTGATTTACAAATAGCAATGATTGTAATTGAATTACACTTACCTTGCAAACCACACTATATAAAACTACTAAGTCACTTTAAAATACCTTAAATGAGGTCAGTAAAACTGTAAAGCACATGAACCCAGTACAACAGCAAAAGTATAAATGTACAAGATGGCATGTGGGATTCTATCCTTGGATGACTTCTATTTATTTTTTTTTTCGTTTTTTTTTTCTTTTCTTTCTCACTTCTATTTTTCTCCACTGACAATTATATGAGTCAATCCTTTGTGATAGGTCCCAAATCCTCTACAGGTTGTGAGGAATGATTTACCTAAAACCTTGTATATCTTTACCTGTAGCACACAGATCTAGCATACATCCATAAGTTTTGCTCAAAAATGGATTTTTTTACAAATAGTTTATAGTAGGGAACACAAAAGTTTATTGTAACCGGTTGTTACAATGAAGTGTCTTTACTGTATGGAAACTAAAAAGTTTTATATCTTACCACAACTTTAACCTCATCTTAAGTGTTCTAAACAATTATTTTTCCTGGTCTAAAACACTATGTTCTAATAAATATTAAAGTACTTATTTGCCACAGGTGCTCTTGTAGTGAATCCAATCACGTCCAAGGAAACGTCAAAAGATTTTGCTAACATCCAGAAATATCACCACCGAATTAAACACACACTATCAACTCTATATAATCCTCAATATTCACCCTCCAATCACTTTCAATGTTTAGATTCATAAAATCACCAACTAAACATCTATAATAACAAAAGTAGTTCTCTGAACTATTCAATATCTCTGCTATTAGTCCAGCAGCCAAACACCACATTTGGGTGGAACCTCGTTTTGGAGTATATGCAATGTTGTTGGTGTTTATTTTTTTTTTTGGTGCATAATCTGTACCTTAAGAATTTAACTTTATGGAATCCTCTGAGTAACATTTTGATATTTTTAGACTTAAAGTTATGTACTTGAAGGGGGGGGGGGGGGGGGGGAATTTAGACTAAAATATAGCTAAATGGAATCAAGTATGTCATATTGCATATCAATATCATCCATCAGAAAGATGCATAGAATAAGAATATATGATAGCATATTTTTCTTTATGATAGTGGCTGCTTTTCTAGGTTATGTATTGCCTTGAGGGCAAATGTTTTTTTTTAAAGCTGTAACAGCAATAACTAAGGTATTATCGGCTATTCCCTGTGTTGGTGAAGATATTGTTAGGTGAGTTTGAGATGGTTTTAGTGTGTCCAAGGCTACATTGAGTAGGACTTTCAGTTTACATTATTTATTTCCATTTGTCCTAGTGCCTAAGCTATTATACATTTGATAGCCTATGAGGGTTCCAATAATCCTCTTGGGATACAATCATCCTCGGATAAGGCTTCCTTTCATTATTATTATGTTTTAAAAGATCTATATGGGGCCATAATATTGGGGATATTCTTGATGTTGATAATTTTCTACAGGCTATCCTCTAGTGACTTGGGCTCATATAAAACCTGAGTGATATTTTTTTAATTTGTTTATGTGATATTACGTTCTTTTCCAAATAAATTAGGGGGAGTAGTTGCTTTAGTTTTGAGTATCTTCATTTTATTGTGTTTGCCATCTTTCCAGAAAAATTAATTGAAGGGGATACGATTTAGACCTTCAAGTAAGGGACTATTTTAATTTTTCGTAGGTCATTTTGTCTTATTAATTTGAGTAAGAGGCCAACCTGTAGAAGAACCTTATATATGGATAGGACAAATAGGTTTGGTATTTTATTTTATCTATTTTCTAATTGTTACCCTTTCCTTGGGTATTTGGAAATGAAATCATTTGCATTAGGATAAACATGTAAAATTATCACTTTTATTACCATATTAACAAAATTTATTGGCTAGAAATGTCCAAGAGGTGGCGAGTACTAATGAAGGGGTAGCTCAAAATGGGGAAAATTGGTGAATTGGAAATGTTATGACTTAGTATTAATTAAATAGATTGTATGTAAAAAAATTTTCATGAATGAACTTCGTTTATTTTGCAGTATGTTATCATTTATCAGTTACCAATATAGCTAGCAATGTCATAAAAATCAATACATGACAAATTCTAAATTCTAGAATCACACATGTAAACTAGTTTCAATCCAAAACAATACCAAAAACAACTAGCTCAAAGAAAAGTCATTTCATGGCTCAGTATCTAGTATTGCAAGATAGAGGTGAATCGTTTCCAGTCTACTCATCATGGATGGAGAATGTTTCTCTAAATAGAAATTTTAGTGCAAGGTTGGTCCACATGATCTGATAACTATGGACATGTGAGAATCATCAATCATTCAGTGCAGCAAAGTATATAATGATGGTATACATGAACAGCTCCAAGCAAGGTTTGATCGAGATAGTAGGTTGACAATCAAATCACATGCACACAAAATCAACTGCTTGTCTACTTACCAATCGACCTTACATTTTCATATACAGGTTAATGCAAGAGATGAGTCATCTTCTACCAAAGAGGCAACAAATGTTCAAGTGAACATAAAGTAAACTTCAAACAAAATTGTCTCTTTTGCACTAAAAGTTTTAATTTGTAAACAGTGGAAAGAATCTATCACACTGGAGACAATCTGTTTCACGTAGAACTGCAGATCTGGGTGGGAAAAAAAATCATTCAAGCATTACATTCTGGGCACACATCAAGAGCAAATAACCTGTGGGCTAATGAAGTTTGCACACATGCAGAAGAGGCTATCAGGAATCTGCATGCTACAGATGCTTGGTACCATGCTGACTTTGTGAATAGATTTATGGGATCAAGAGAGTGAGATCAGCACAAAATGTCAAAGAAGTCTCAAAGTTACATAGCACTCACAGCACTGATCAGCAAAGTTGCTCTGGATGTTTCACACATCCAGAATACATTAGAGCTCTTCCAGATTGTCTAACTTTTTTTTTTTTTTTTTTTGTATAAGAATTGTAATTTACATACATTTTGCATTAATTATATAAAAGTACACATAATAATAGAATCATGTGGAACAACCTTGCAGTGAAAACTTCCACTAAAAAAAAAAAAATAATTAACACAGTCCATGCTATGAAAAAGTAAATTACATGAAAACTGTTTCGCTAATATGAAGCAATAACATTATCAATAAACCAATACAATTTTTTTCCTTCATTTTGAGCTACCACTTGACTAGTACTTATATTAAACCACAAAATAGCATCATATTCTTGTTTTAGAATATTTCTGCTCATATTGATCTGCAACTTGACAAACAGTACTTTATACCATTTATTCACATTTTAGTGAAAACAGCTTCTTTTTTTCCCTATGCAGTACATAATTTTAAATCTAAAAATATCAAAATGCTCACTGGTGACATGATGTCACCAGGCAGATTCCATCAGCATAAGGTCATATAGAATATGAATAACAACAACAATATTGCATATATTCCAAAATGAGGTTCCACCCAAATAATGCATTTGGCTTATAGACTATTGATAGTGATACTGTATATATGTACATATTGATATAAGGCTGTCACAATCTTCACAGCACACATATATAGTAGCATACTACAGCATCATATAGCTCTTGTCAACCTTCTGTCGTCATTTGGCATGTATAATACTGCTACATTAAAAAAATAAAAAACAAAAAAAAAACTACTTTTTTAACTTCATGATTGCCTGCCTTATCGTAGGTTGGTTACATTCTCCTATAAAATGCTCTCATATTTCAAAATACTCAACATTTAGAGAATGTCACCCTGCAGATCCTTAAAATATATGGTCTTGAGATACTGAATCCACACAAAAATGTTGCATATACCATAAAACAACGTTCATCCTTGTGGCTGCCAGACTATATGCCTATGCAAATGTACTAATAAAATCCCCCAGATAAAATCCAATACACTATCCAATGGTAGATCCAGAGAATGGTTCATTGGGTTCAGATCCCCTTCCTATTCCTAATGCAGTTAACTATCTCTAAAATAACTAACCTGCTTTTTCCCCCTGCAACTTAAAGTGAACCCAGTGCTACTGTGGCTTGAGGTGTGTAAAGGCATAATCTGTGATATGGTAGCAAACCTGGACTTTGATAAACCTGTAGTTTACTGTGCAAATAAACATTCAATTAGAATGGCTCTTTCACATAAAAAAATTTTTAAGAACTTTTTAAAAATATTTTTATAGTTTTAATTATTAGTTACTCTGTGAACAACTATATCCCCTCTCCTTTCACAGGGGCACAACAATGATCCCTTACAAGAAAAAGGAAAACAGATGGAACAACTAAAATTGTGGGTTGTGTGCATGTGCAAAGTAAGGAAAATTATATTTTTGTTGTTTTGTAATATTTTATTATCCCAGTGGAGCAATCATAATTTATCCCCCATTCAAATCCATTTTTCAGAATTCCCAGGATGTCTCTTTGTCTAAAAACTCCTAAACTATAGCACCTGTTAAGGTGAAACTCACAGGATTAGTGCAGTTTGACCTGGTGCATGTTATGGAGGCATAAATAATTTTTAAAACAATTTCAGAATCCAGGTCTGGTCTCCTTTTTTCCCTCTTTCTCTCCTTTTCCCCACCTAGCTGGGTAGCTAGACTTGCCTTTAGTGGGTGGTATCAGACCTTGCAGACTTCCAGCCTAAAAATATCTGTCTTTTTTTTTTTTTTTTTTTTTTTACTTCTTCATGGTTTTCAAGGCATTTACTGGATTCAAAAAAAAGTAATACATTATTATATGTACACCCATTCCTACCTGATTATTGTTATTATTTTTTTTATTAAAAAATTCTTTTTATAGCTCATAAAGCTGGTAGGGGATATATGATTATCTGTAATGATAGGAACCAGCACATTATTCTCCTTCATCCACCCCATTCTCAAGGATGTATCTGTAACAGCATTAAAATTTACTCGCAGGTGCCCTCTGTCGGTGCTCTCTATTGGAGAGACTAGCTTTGGCTGTAATCCATGAATGGATGTTGCTAACAGGCTATTATTGCTTAATTTATGGCTCCATATTAAATACAAAAAATTTAAAATTGCCCCGTCCTAGTGATCCTTATGTAGTATACGGGGAGTCCCCAAACTCCGTGGAAGCCTAGGTGCCGAGAAGTCTATTTAATATTAAGTAGACTGAGAGGGTCATTTCATTATATTCGAGCTAACGCTTTGTGGAGTAGTGCCGGAATAGTTGAGGGGTTAGAATAATCTGTACGTGATACCTGTATTATACCCGGTGAAGTGGCTATGAGTTTGGGTAAGTTGCGCTCCTGTGATCTATTGTTAGCTAACAAGCCAGATGTTGTATTTTTCTATTCAGAGGAGGTCAGGAGGTTGTTGTCCAACCAGCCTATGGATGAAGATACTGAGGAAGAAGATGAGAGTTTATTGTTTGTCTCATCCAGCGTTAATGGTGCCCTCCCTTCATCTTCCACCGGCCAAGCTATCCCCCCTCCTTCCCCCCCTCCTTCATATAGTTCACCTCATTCTGCCACACCCATGCCTGCAATGCCCACAGAACCCCCAAGGCCTCTTGAACCCAGGACCCATGATATTCCTCTCACTTTAGGAGGTGCTACAGTAGAAGCAGCACCCATTTCTGCCAATGAAGCACCACCAGAGTACACATTACACGCTCCCTGCCCTGAAGGAGAGAAAAAAACTATCAAAAAGACTGGGATGCTGGTAGATATCCAAATTGATGGAAAATTAGTGCCAGGGACAGTGATGGAAGATGTAAGAAAGTTGTAGAGTACCTAATGACACAATGTTCAAGTGCATGGAAGTGATACCTTGAAATTACTTTTGAACAAAGTGTTTTCTTTTGTTTTACCCATTAACTTGGGTGGGGGTGCTGTTCGCTTGATAAATGTAAGTATGATATGCCACAACATGTAACAAAAACTGCAGTATGCAAGACCTAGCATACTAGGCACACACGACCACATCCTTTGTACTAGAACAGCTGATCAAACTTGTGACAGATGTTTACAAAAATGATACTTCTGATGCTGTGTGTTTAAAGTGTGATTTAATTTATCAATATTACTAATTTATGTACATTAGTAACAATCCTAATTTATAGCTGTTGAGTGTTTGTATGTATTGCAGTTCGAGGCCTCACTACCTGTAAATTTATTACACAGTGGATCGTTGTTCTCTGGACACTGGCCTAAGGGATGCACATGAGACAACACTGGCACATGTATATACTGTAGCCAGTACAGTCTGGTTTCATCCATCTCTGTTATGAATGTTCCTAGTGGGAAGCTGGTGGAACTAGATTGTAAGGATCACACGAACAGTCCTGTGGTGATGATCACGGGCTTAACTTAAAGGAAATGGTACAGGACAATTTATAGGCCAATTCACAATATATCCTGAAAATAGTACTGCATTGAACATGTCCTACTTTAAAGTGGTTGGTATGTGTAGTAAAATTTCATAATTCAGTGGTTCAGTAATTTACAGGAACTGCCCTAGGCAATGCTGGGCTATAGTCCTAATGTGAACCCTGTGCCCATTTAGAGACATTGTTCTCAATTTCCAAACAAAATCAATGAATGAGTTGATGAAAGTGTAAATATAGTAATGACAATGGTCCAAGTGTTGGCTACACATGAAAGCCTGTGGGTACTCTGGTGGTCCCAGTGAAGCACCTACAAATGTGAGGTATTATTTCATTTTGTATTTGGGTGGTCTGTCATGCTGTTTCTTTGCCCAAATACAGTCTGTGTTGTGGGAAGAGGTCAACTGTTTTCTTAGCACCTGAACAGACTAGCTCATGTTCCTATTTCAACCACTTAATTTACCCATGTCTTCATTGGACCCGAAGGTAAGCAGGCCTCTTTATGTGCATCAGTTATGTTCATTCATATGCAGTTGGCCAATAGAAGTGAGAGGCTGGAATACAGGTTGACCAGTATCAGCCAAAAGTGTCTTACTGTTAATATCATCAGAAGCCCATTGCAGCTTCGCTTTCTTGCAATCATCATCTGAAGGCACCAGCTATCTGCCATTCAAAAAATGGGGGGTGGGGGTTTGTTTTGTTATATTTTCAACCTTTATCTATTCACACCAAACTTTTACTAAAAATTATTGTTTTTTTTTCCCCCTAATTTTTTGATTAACCATTTTAAGAATTTTTTCTGCTATAAAGCATCCTTAGCAGATAAGAATTCAAATAATATAAATTGTATATAGATCAGAGCAGTGTAGCTCAAGATAGGTGTGAGCACACAAACAAACGAACATAATAGCTATTTATATATAGAGTACTAGCAGCATATACCCAGCGTTGCCCGGCCAATGTCAACATTATGGAAGCCACTCAAATTTCGGCCTGGTGGGCCCTTTAATTAGCTTTTAGCAGCCAAATCAACTTCCTATGGTGTGGTTAATACCAAACCATACACATTGCCACACCCACACCCACACCCACATGTAGTTAATAATGCTCACCCAGTTACTTGGAATCTATATGCATAGTTTCAGCCAGATTAGTCCATAAGTGAGTTCGGCAGGCATAATGATGTCCTATGGATGTGCCAATGACCAAACCACACCCTTTGACACATGCACATGTGATAAGTAATGCTCACCCAGTTACTTGGAAGTTTCATTTCAAATTTCAGTCTGGTTGGTCATTTAATTAGCTTTTAATAGCTAAAACAACTTCCAATGGGTGTAGCTAAGGCCAGACCACACCCATATCTGGTTAATAATGCTTTTCTTGGTATTTGGAGACCACATACCAAATTTTTTGCCTGGTCATTGATTAGTTTTTTTTTCCCAGCCAAAATAACTTCCTGTGGGTGTGGCTATGACAAAACCACGCCTGTTACCATGCCCACGTGCTCACCGGGTTCTTGGAGAATGCATGCCGAATTTCAGCCTTTTTAGTCCAACTGTATAGCTGTGATGCCTAGACATACATACGAAGTACCTTTTTTGGGCCTGACATAAGAATAGAAATGGGTGTGGTCATATACATGTACTTAAAAGCATTCCCAGATTATATTGATTCCAAATATATATGGGTTCATGGGTCTAACTCCCTAGATTTAAGTGTTTTTGCTGAAATACCATTTTTAGCCTCACACAGGGAAAGAAAGAAGTGTGGCCAAGTGGGACCCAACCAATGTTACTCCCAGAGTTAAGTTGTGTATGCATACCAAGTTTAAGATCTGTAGCTCCAAGGGTTTTTCTGGCCAAATACCATATTTGGGTATTTCTTGTTACCATGGTAATCATTTTCCAAAATTTTTAGCCCATGTTTTAAGTTGGGTCAAAACGTATAATCTTGCCAAATTTCAGAGAAATTCACCCACAGGTTTGACCAGAATGATGGTACAAACATACAGACAGACAGACAGACAGACAGACAGACAGACAGACAGACAGACAGACAGACAGACAGACAGACAGACAGACATCTCCTTTTATATATATATATATATATATCTATATATTTGGGGGAGAGTTTTAGTATTTGAAGCTCTTCTTGCCTACAGCATACTAAGCCAAATCAAATAGCTGCATCTGACAGCTGAATAGAATTATCTGAAGTTCTCTCCAATTCTTATTCTTGAATGTTTGTGCAACACTTGTGTAAGCTGTATGTGTGCAGTAGAGCTCAGTTCATGCACTGTAATATAGCGTTACGATAACTTGTACAAAGCAACTGTGAGTGATTTGTTTGTGGCTCAATTACTGCACGTTGCTACCAAGGCTCGCGATGGACAGACATTTTAACTGGACTCATCTTTGCAGCAATATCCAGTGCACAACTTCTCATATAACAAAACCTTGATAGTTTTATTATTCATAAAACAATGTATCAGGGAAGAAATTTCATTGGTGGGAGTGGCTCCATCCTTAAAAAAAAAAACTAGCAGAAGATCCCGCTCTATGGACGGTTTTTAAGTCGCCACCTGCAGTAACAAACATGTTTAGTTGCTTTATGTAACATGTAGGAATTATTGACACTAATCTCATTAATCAAACAAATATGATGAAATTAGTAAACATTCCAAGTTTCTGTGATAGTTTCTGTTTCTTGTCACCAAACCACACTCATTGACAAAACCATCCATAGCCACTCGATCTGAACAAAATATTCGCAAGGATGTGCAGTGAGGTGCCCTAATCAATCCCTGAAAGTTTTGTGAAGATTCCTCCAGCGGTTTGGGAGGAATTAGAGTCCACACATACACACAGATAGACAGACATGCAGACAGACAAAAAAAAATTTGTGAATTATGGTAAGATATAGATAAATCATTATGATTGAAGTTTCTGCACAGTGCTCTGCTTGCAGGTTATCCATTGTGAACTGAATCCCATTGAGCTAACATGTGCATCAGTTAAGGGATGCATATCTAAACAATGTGAAGGACAACTTAGGCAAGTATGACTAACTCCAGAAGGTTTCAAACACAATACAGTTGACATGTGAAAGTAGTTTAGTAGGCACATGGTGGACATAAAAAATGACTATTTTGACAAAACAGACAGGTAGAAGATATGGTAGATGATATGATCTATATATATATTAGAAGACCTATGTGATTATGTAACTATGTTCATCTGTTTCTCAAAATCCCTCTGTTAGATTTTGACCAAACTTTTAGGGATGGAGGAGACCCACCCTGAGATGGTTTTATGCCAGGTGGCATGTCTGGGACAAAAATAATTTGTCTGTCTGTCAGTCTGTATGTTTGTACCATCATTCCGGCCAAACCTGTAGGTGGATTTCTCTGAAACTCAGCATGATAATAGGCTTTGACCCAACTTAAAACATGGGCTAAAAATTTCGCAAAATAGTTACCATGGTAACGAGAAAAAGCCCCCCCCCCCCCCCCAAATAGTAGGATTTTAACCTATATTGGCCGGGCAACACTGGGTATATGCTGCTAGTTATTGAATATAACAGTGATGAGATTAAGGATGAAGATTCAACTACAAAAGCTTGACAACTTAACAGACACAATAGAAAACATGGACCCCAACTTTCTGGAATTTGTTCTACTTCGACTTCCCCTCCACCAAATAACTATCATAATCTTCCAAATTAGCTATTAATTATTCGTATTGAATTGCTTCCCCCATTCCTTCAGCAATCTTCAATGCAATGTACATAATTTTTGTTTGGCTCAGCATTTCCTGAAGTTCCAACCTCCAGCAATCTTCAATGCAGTAAACAATGTAACCAAGCAATGCTATACCACGAAGTTCCCCCATCTTTAATAACAGCTGTCTTCAGTGCAGTGAACACAATGTTCCTCAAACAGTTCACAACCGACTTTAAGGCAATAAATACCCGCCAGCAGTCAGGAGTGTGCCATGTCAGCTCTGCTAGCTCTGGCAGACTTCACTCTTTGCCATATATCAATTTGTAGGTACTTGACTCTTGTGTGCTACAGCCAATAAGAAGCTAATCTTCAGGTATAAGTTTGGCACTGAACGATATTCCAACACTCTGTGTGGTTGGAGGAATGCCTATTTCTTTCCTCATGAACAATGCAGGAAGGTATCAGCAGGTGTTGGCTGATTCCTGAAATAGTGGGGAAAAGTAATCTTTAAGAGTTTTATTGCAATTTTTGACAAGAAATGAATGTGAATGGACTTAGTGTGATACAGCCACATTACACATTTACAAAGAGGTGGTCTGTTCTTTGGAGCTCTCTTGTGATTGGCTACTAAGCTACAGAGGATGGTGTTACATCTGGATTGGAGGATCTTTTGTTTGTAATTTCGTAACCCAGGATGCTCAGACAACCAAGAATGTCAGAGTGGTTTAACTCTGAATGTGATTTCTGGAAGGCGAAATGGAACTGAAACACTTGGTTGCTTTAAAAATCGTCACACCCTATTAGACCAGTCTTATTTAACAATCATCTAATTATTGAATAATCTTGCAATGTAGGGATTGGCCAATGCTAATGACAGTGGTGGTAAATTTATGATACCAAAGATTGATGTGAGTATGGATTATTAATTGCCTTTGGCTATTAATCCCTACACTTTTATTTGTATTACCACTTAACATTGAAAGTAATTCTAAACTTCCTCCAATTCTGCTGGAATGTGCAATGTCATATTTCTATATGAAGCAATTTTTACAACCACTTTGAAGTGATGCAGTTTTTTTTATTTTTTTATTTTTTAAGTTTTAATTGCTTCTCGTCTTTGTTGCCCCCCCATCCTACCCACTCCTAATCTCTCCCCTACCTTTACAGGCCTCAGGACGTCACATGGTGTATATCTGCCAACCTGAGACACTGTCTTCAGCTATGCCTGGATCAGCAGTGAAGCCTCCATGTCCAAGGGATCATATATTTCTATCTCTGGCCAGCCTGTTGTGTGTTGTCTGTTTTCCTCTGTCAATATTCGCTCTGATGAAATCCTTGGAGGTTTGTGTGTGCTTAAATACTTGAGACAAAGTAATGGGACATGTGCAGTGTTTCATACATAGATAGATAGGGTGGATCTGGGATGTGCCCCCCCCCCCCCCCCCCAAATCTCGATGTCCACCCCACCTCCCTAAAATCATCCCAAACAATTCAACAAATTTACTATATATATATATTAAACTAGCAGGCATACCTGGTGTTGCCAGGGATATAATCATTGTATCCCTGGCAACACTGGGTATGCCTGCTAGTATATACATAAAAGGAAATGGTATACACATAATAAGGTGTGACTAACACGTGACCCAGCACATGTCCAAGGGTTTGGCCAAGTACCTTTTTTTCCTTGTTGCATTTTTAGCCAGACACTCCCACTGGATTATGTGGCCAGGTGGGACTCAGCCTATGATTTATATTAAGTACTATTTTTGGCAATATAGACTCGCACACCCACAGGAAGAGGTGTGGCAATATGACCCCTTTTATGGGAGAGGGGGGGGGGGGGGGGGGCTAAAAAAACCCATCCTTGGTGTAGGATGTGTCTACACTGAAGAGTTAATTTTATTTGGTTATGTGCTTTGATGGTAAAGTGGATAACATCACAAACAATAATAAACATAAATACATACATATCCACAAGTACAAACCAGAAAAAAGTGGAACCTGAAAGTTTCAGATTGGTAGACCTGTGTCTTAACCAGTTGGCCCTGTTTTATTTAAATGTTTCCCAGGCGACACAAATTCTATATATATATATATATATATATATGGGTTTGTGGGTCTAACTTCTTAGGTCAAAGCGTTATTCAGAAGTTCTATTTGTGGAACTTTTTCATCTGACACACCAAGAAGAAAAAGTGTGGCAAGGTGGGATCAAGCCCATGTTAATCTCAAAGTCAAGTCGTGCATGCATGCCAAGTTTTAGGTCTGTCTCTCCAATGGTTTGTCTTGTCACAGTATCATTTTTGTCTTTTTTTTTTGGCCTAAAATGAACACATGAAGGGGTGTGGCCATATACATGTACTTAAGAGAAGTTCCAAATGACATTCCAAATATATATGGATTCATGGTCTAACTCCCTAGATGCAAGCATTTTTTCCCGAACTTTCATTTTTGGCTTTTTTATCAGAGAAAGAGGTGTGGCCAGGTGGGACCCATTCCTTTCTATTCTCAGAATGAAGTTGTGTATGCATACCAAGTTTAGGTCTGTAGCTCCAAGGTTTTGTCTGACCGAAGTACCATTTTTATCTTTTTTCCATCACCAAGGTAACCATTTTCCAGAACTTTTAGCCCATTTTTTAAGTTGATTCAAAACCTAGAATCATGCCAAGTTTCATAGAAATCCATCCACAGGTTTGGCCAGAATGATGGTAGAGACATACAGGCATACAGACATCCTTTTATTGTATAGAGATGTAGTTAATTTTGCTGTTCTTTTCGTTGAAAATATCAAGAATTTTATCAGAATAACCTCTTAATTCTGCACCCTCATAGCCATTCTCATTTGGGAAAATGGCCTCTCCATGGTTGCTGTTCCATTGCCAGTAAGATCTGAACCAGAATATTAGATCAGCTAATAGGAAATCCCACTGTAGGCATATTTGATAACTGTGTGACTTCAAATAACTCATTGAAAATGAGATTTTTAAAAAAGGCTTTTTACAGATATTGGTGCATCCTTTAAAAAAAAATTTTTTTTTTTGTATAAGTCCTATGGAACACTGGCCACTCTGAAATGAACTTATTAACTTCCAGAATAATGGCAGCTCTAGGGAACAATTTCTTGGGGGAAGTATTTTTGATTAGATGTCTCTCAAAACTTGCTAACTTGCCTTTCAATGAGGAACAACTTTAAGTTAATGTAAAATTTTAAAGTGTAACAATTAGGTCCCCCCCCCCCCCCCCCCCCCCCCAATAACAACAAAAAAAAATCCTGTATGAAACCCTGATGTGTGTGTGTGCATTCATAGAGAATAATCTGTTTGCATGAAGAAAATAGAGACAGAGAGATAAGTTTGGTGTTTGTGTGAAGAGATGTCTCTGCACACACAAGATGATTGGACAGAAACCCCAAACTATTCCACTTCCATCATTTTTTGCTATTGGGTGGGCGGGGTATGGTGGAAGTGATTAATTTTTCTTAATTTTTGTCTCACAAATACCTTCGTAATAAATGCAAGTGTCCATTAGTAAATTCATTTTCTTGGGGGGGGGGGGGGGGGGGGGGGGGGTGGGGGAGGATTTGTTGGTTTCATTTCCCCCTCCAAATTTTCCCAATTGTAATTGACAATGTACATGAATATGTCCTCTACAGGTTCATCATCTGTATAGACGTGGTAATTATGTGGGGGCGTCCAGAGCTTCTAAGTCAGCCCACACCTGGGGGTCAGCAGCTATTGTGTTTGGGTTTACCATTGTGGTGATGGTATTTGCTCTCAAGTTCTACTCAAATCATAATGCAGACTATTACTACTAATGACAATATGCTGTCCTGTCCTGTCCAAACTGATATATAAAAATGAATATGCATGTATTAGAGAACCTCTTTACTGTGTGTACCTCATATATGTAAGCTCTTTTTCTTTAATTTGTGTGGATTACAATAATTTAAAATTTAATGTGCTTCAATTTTGTTTTGCTCTTGTTCACTTGAAGTATATGTGAAAGTATATATGATTTCATTTGTTACAACAAACATGACCAACCATAAAGACATGGTGGTGATGAACAACAACTGTAGTGCAACAGAAAATGGAACTCTAAATTAGCTGCATGTTGATCTTACAGCACCATGAGGTGTTGATCTTATATTATGTTGTTCTTTAGGGCACTATCATTTTATTATTAGGGGGTATTGGGTTTTTGTTTTTGTTTTTTCTGAAGTCAAGGTTATGGCAACCATGAAATTTTCCAACACAGTAGACACCATTCTTTGTCCCTTTTTTTCATAAGTAAGGGCACAAGAAGTCAACCTCTAATTCTAGCAAAATTTTGAAAAATGAATCAGTCTTACTGTGCTAAATATATTATGAGACAGTTAGGCAACCCTGAAATTTCAAACATGTTTAAGTTATTTCATCTATTTTCCAAAAGTTGACGCAGAAAAAAGTCTGGATTCAAGTTCTTGCAAGACTGTAAAAGTGGAACTTAAAAATTACCCTCACAACGATGAAGGTACTAATGTAACTGAAATGGTACAGCTAAGGGGAACACTTGCAGCTAAATCTCAATTGAAGTAATACACTTCTTCAACAAACTTCATCAATTGCTGGAGTCGGGAGGCCAAATTATGCTGGTAAGTCCAGGAGTGGCAGCAGAACATCCATAAAATAGCAACTGCAGAATAGCTGTGGAGTAGCTGATCTGAAGTCAGTTGAAATTAGAACCATGTTTTATTCTGTTAAGGATTGGCTAAAATTTAAACCCATTAAAAATAATAATAATAATCTGCCAGAGGAGAGCCAAGAAAGTTTGAGAGCAGAGAAAAGAATTAATGAGAGCAGAAAAGAATTAGGGAGAGCAGAAAGTAGTTCAAAGGAAGGGATGAGGAGAGCAATGGGAAGAGTTAAGGAGGGCTGAAAGATAAGTTAAGGATAGCAAAGTAAGGGTAAAAGGAACAGAAGCATTAAGGATAGCAGAGAAAGTTCAAGGGACCAAGAAGGGTTAAGAAATGAAATTAAAGTAGATCTTGAGGAAAACAAATTTATGAATTGATAGATTTATGAATTAGTATTAACTAGCATGCAATCATTGCCTTCAGCAATGGTGGGCTGTGCTCACAAAATTGTCTTACGGGAGGATATATCTTATGGAGGACAAGTCTTATGGGAGGATATTTCTTACAGAAAACCTTTCTCATGGGAGGACGTTTTCCTGCTGAAGGATGTCTTATGGGAGGATATATCTTACTGGAGAACATGTTGTATGGGAGGATATGTCTTACAGAAGGACATGTCTTGATGGAAGCATGTCTTAAGGGAGGACATGTCTTACAGGAGAATGTTTTTCTGGACGAAATAATATTACAGGGAGGATATCTCTTACTGGAGGACATATCTTACAGGATAACATGTATTACTGGAGGACATATCTTATCGGAGTACATGTTTTATTGAAGTAAATGTTTTATTCAACTTAAAGATCGGAGGGGGCAACTTTTTTTTGTGATGAAGTGTACACCTAAGTATCTTACATAGTCTATGTGAAGAAGAAATTATGAGAAGTAGATATATGATTAGGTAAATATATGATACACACATGCATGAACGAACATACAAACCATGTGCATGCACACATGAACATACACCACACACACACACACAAATTGATTATAGCGAGGTTATTTGGGGATTTTCCCTTTTCTGGTTTATTTTCCCCTTAATTTGGATGTTCAGAATGGGGATGGGAGGGAGGGGGGGGGGGTGAGAACAGAATATACCATATCTCCAGCCGTTCCCGAATGCAGCTGCACAATTTCTTCTCCATAATCACAGTTGTTTGGAGTGAATTGAATTGAAACTTAGGTATGGCTAATTTAGCAATAGGTTTCATGCTACTCTATTTTGGCTTTCTTCAAACATATCCTCCTTTTGAAATATCTGATAGGTATTTTCCCCCAACATGGTGTGGGACGCTTTCCTCACCAATGGAAGGGATGTCTCCACCAACAAAAAAAAACCCCTTCAAAGTTGCCACTGTTCCAATTCTGCCAAAAATAGCAAGAAATGAACCCCCCCTTAACACCCTCTATCAGCCTCTGAATGTCCTGTGAAAGTTTGGGGACGATGCTCCCAAAAATAAGGGAGGAGCAGGGATTAAAGACAGACAGACAGACAGACAGACAGACAGACAGACAGACAGACAGACAGACAGACAGACAGACAGACAGACAGACAGACAGACAGACAGACAGACAGACAGACAGACAGACAGACAACATTAGTTCAATTATAATTGGTTTACCAATATAATATACATTAACTTAAACCAACTGATGCTAGAAGGCAATTTAAAAACCACCTATAGAGCTGAATTTATGGTAACGAATAAAAAAAAAAAAAAAAAAAAAAAAAAAAAAAATTGTTGAAGAACAGAAAAAAGAGGGGAAGGAGAGTGACCAAATCAAAAAAGTTGCTTATTTGGTAGGTTAGAGAGAACACTCCGAGCTGTAGGCATGAAAAGGGCAGGGAATTATTAACACTTGCAGAAAGATTGATGATTACATTTGATGAAAATCTGAAGACACAAAAAAAAAATCCTCAAAAAAAAAAAAAAAAAAAAAAAAGCCTTTGAGATCTTATATAAAATCTGGTGGTTATTTATATCATATCAATAAGATGAAGTATTCTCTCGGGTAATCCTATCAATACAGCTGCTCACATTAATCAGCCAAGAATGGTCCTGCCACCAACACACAACCACCCATATACTAATTCCAGAAAACCTGGATCCCTGTTTTTCACCATCAAAAAACAGATGTTTTATTAATTTCCTTTTTAAATGACAGAAGAAGGAAGAAAAAAAGAATTGAAAAATTTCCATCCTATGAATGTAAGATAAACCTAAGAAGCCATGGGCCACTGGTTAAGGCGTTGGGTCCCCCAGGCTGAAAAAAATTGGTGTTTTGAATCTGGTTTTCCATCTTTATATTAAGTTAGGTGATTCATTCCTGAAAAAAAAAAAAAAAAAAAAAAAAAAAAAAAAATCCCAATGTAAGTCAGGAATGAATCACCTAATTTAATATAAAGATGGAAAACCAAATTCAAACCTGTAACTTTTCTGTAGACTGGGGGACCCAACACCTAAACCAGTGACCCACGGCTTCTTAGGTTTATCTTACATTTATAGGATGAAAATTTTTCAATTCTTTTTTTTTTTCCCCTTCCTCTCTCTCTCCCATGGAGGATTCCCAGGGATGAATCTCAATCTATTTACCCCCAGATCTACACAATAAGCTGTACATTTTTTTGTGGTGACTCATTTTCAGTTTAGGAGTAGATCACTCCCTAGCAACTGTATGTATAGAGGGCATCAGTTGTCACCTGACTTCAACACTGATCTACAAATATCCCATTTTATACCAAATTACCCAGTTGTTTTTTTGTGGACTAGATTTTTTTTTTTTTTTTTTTTTTTTTTGAAGATCAGGGTTTATAAAAAAAATTTTTTTTAAAAACCCGATGAAAGATGTTTTGAACTGAGAGGGAACTTTTGAAATTTGTTCCTGGCCACACCCAATTTTATTATGCACACCCAATTGTACTAGCCATCACCCATGACTTTGACAGTCTGGAAAAATTGATTTCAACCAAACGAATAATAAATTATGGCAGATGACATAATTACTAAAATATTTCCTCCTTTCATTGACTAACATAATTTCACTAGCTATTGTGTGTGTGTGTGTGTGTGTGTGTGTGTGTGTGTGTGTGTGTGTGTGTGTGTGTGTGTGTGTGTGTGTGTGTGTGTGTGTGTGTGTGTGTGTGTGTGTGTGTGTGTGTGTGTGTGTGTGTGTGTGTGTGTGTGTGTGTGTGTGTGTGTGTGTGTGTGTGTGTGTGTGTGTGTGTGTGTGTGTGTGTGTGTATACATTAACAGTTTTGCTAACAAATTCAGTAGAAGTATTTTTTAATTTTGAAATACCTGCACAAATAACAAAACACTTTTGCTAACAAATTCAGTAAAAGCATCCTTTTATTTTGAAATAGTTGCACTAATAACAAAATGCTTTTGAAGAGGAAATTACACCTCATCAAATCTTTTTCTTTTGCTTTGTTTTTGAGGCTGTCAAGAAGCCAAAAGGGTTTAATTTGCCATGACAATTAGCTATTCTCCAAATAGCACCAATACACATTTGCATATTATCAAAATAACCCCCTCCCTATGGGTTGCTTATTTGGTGTTGTTTTTATCAGACAACCTCTTACAGCAACAAACTAATTTAGTATGCTTAATATAAAATGTTAGGGGTTATTGACACTAATCTCATCAATCAAACAAACATGATACAATTAATAAACTTTTGAGAAAGTAACCTTCATTTTGGAGGTGAACACAACTTTCAGTGGGTGTGGTTAATAAATAAACCATACCCATAGGATTATAACATTCTTCGTTATGTGGGGACCTCATGTCAAATTTGATTGAAATTGGTCATTAGTTAGAGTAATCCATGTCACTAAACCACACCCATTGACAAAACCACACCCATAGCCAATCAAGCTGACCAAAACTTTCGTGAGGATGTGCAGTGAGGTGCTCTAGGCTAGAAAATCCATAAAAGTTTCATGAGGATCCCTCCATCGATTTGGAAGGAGTTATAATAGTTTGCACATACATAAAGACAAACAAATCTGATTATTATAGTACAACTAGATATGCACCTGTCTTGGACGGAAAAAAAAAAAAATATATATATCACTATATAATTTGAGATTTTTTGTTTGTTTGTTTGTTCTCTGTCACATACTAGCTGCTTGGGCCTACAGGGCTCAAAAAGAAGAAAATGGAGAAAGAAAAGGAAAGGGATTTGGGCTTGGGTGTTTACATAAATGTGGTTTGTAGTATTCTGAATGCATATTTGGCCATGTGGGACCTAACCCACATTATTCCCGGAGTTATGTATCTATGTATGTACGCATACTAAGTATTAGGTCAGTAGCTCCAAGGATTTGTTTGGCATAAGTACCATTTTTGGCTCTTTTTGGTTTGACGCTAACACAGGAAAGGGTATGGCCTTATAAACATTCTTAAAATGTTTCCCTGGTGACACTGATACCAAATACATAGGCTATAACTACCTAGATCCAAATATTTTATCAAAATACCATTTTTGGCATTTTTTTGCCTTCACACCAAGAGGAAAGGGTATGGCCAAGTGGAACTCACCCCACATTGCTACCGGAGTCAAATCAAGCATACCTACCAATTTTGGTGCCTGTAGTTCTATGAGCTTTTCTAGCTTGAATAGTTTACTCTTTTTTTTTTAACACACAGAAAAAAACAACAGCCCTATGGGTGTAGTATCTGGGAGGAGATAGCAAATATACATACGGACAGATTGTAAATTATAGTAAAATAATTCATTCAATTCAATTATCAACTAAAATATCTCTATGTTAATTTGGGCATACAAAATGATATTTAACTTTGACTTGTTTTGTGAGGGAAGCCATTTATTAAAAAGTCTAAAAAATGTCTCAAAATGGGAATATTAATGATAAAGTTTCGTGAGAAAGGGTCTGGTCTAACTGTATACTTGGTTTTGTTTGTACTAATCTGTCATTTTGATGGATGGCATGCGCACAAGCATAATTGGCATGCATGGGCATGCCTTTCCACTACTTGTTTAGGTAGAAAAAGATTATTCCACTTTAATCAAAATAGCAAGCTTTCATATCATTCCTGTACACTAAAAAAAAAAATTTTTTTTTATGACCTCACACTTAAAGTGCACCATGGGTGCTATACCTCCGAGATGCAGCACACACACAAAGTCATATATAGAGTTAGACCAGATACCAGACAGTTTCCCTCCCTGCTGGTAGTTTAGAAGTAAAGGGTCTGATTAGCAAAGTGATAGTTACATTTTTGACAGTATACTTTTAAGTAGTTTAATTTTTTTGAGATTCTTTTACAGGGAATGCTTTCATAAGTGGCATGGTCACTTGATAGAAAATGAAGTCTTCAACCAACAAGATAGTTCTCATAAAGCAGCTGATCAGCTAGGGGAAGAAATAATTCCTAGAGTTAAATGCTTTCTGTGTAGATTTAGTGAATTTCATAAATAAAAAAAAAAAAAAAAATTTTTTTAAATAATAAAAAAAAAAAATTCAAGAAGAACCATGATCATGGAAAGAACAATGTCTCATGGGCCAGACCCTTTACCTACTGCGCACTGTAGGCGGTAAAGGGTCTGGCATGCAACGTCATTATTTTGAAAAGCGGGCGTAGTTTGGTGTTGCCAAGTTGTTTTTTTTACCTACGGTAGTTAAGTCCTTCCATTTGCGGTACGTCGGTTGATTTCATTTTGTGAAAACCCACGATGTCGCTTGAAATGTGTTCCAACGCCAGTGAGTACGCAAGTTCCTCCGTCGTTGGTGCCTTCCATGGGGTTCCGCACAGAGGTATTGATTTGGTTGCAAGCCCGGACACTTTTGAACTTTCCCTCACTTATTTTGAGGTGAGTCCGTGGAGCGGTTGGTTGTTCTGCGGCTTGTGGTAAATTTCTAAGGGTGAGGTTGGAGTGAACAAGAAGCACTTCTGCTATGCCTTCAGGGTATTTCACTCACCATTGTATGCCATTTTGAGTTTGTGTATCAAAATATTTTCTAATAAGTGGTGGTTGAGCATATGCTAGCTACTTGATATGGCAACTTGACCTGCTCTAGCTAAATGTTCAGGATTCTCAGATTTTCTTTTACTTGCAATCAAAGCCATAAATTTCATGTTGTAAGTTTTCCTCCATTGTCTTCTTGCAATATTCCCAGGCTATAATCATTTGGGCATGTGTACCCATCTTGGCCGTCATCTGTCTCTTCCTTCTTATGTCCATCTACTTCATCTGCCTCTGCTGTTTCTGTTGCTGTAAAGAGCACGAGGAGAGATCTAAAGGATCTAAATGGTGCTGTGGTGTGCTGGTTATTCTTGCCATTCTGTTGGGACTGTAAGTTCACCTACACTCTTAATTCTGTTTGTATGTGAAATAAAGATGGTTGAAGGAGGGAGAAGAAGTGCTATGTAGGGTAGTGGGTGTAGATGGAGATGGTTGTGTGAAAGGTGAAAGAGGGGAATGGAGGAGCAAGAGGACAAGAAGGGTGACTTGTTTTCATGTGGGCATGTTTTTTTCCAGTTATAAACTCTTTGAGCATAGTAAATATTAAAAACGGATGAGGTTCAAATTATTAGGTATGTAACTTTATTTTCACTAGCAAAGTACCCATCCTATGGACTAAAACAATGGAGACATCTTATTATTATTCAATATTTATTTGTTTGCTTGCTGCTTGTTATCTCCTACCAAACCCTTGGACCTACAGGGCTAAACTAAACCCCCCCCCCCCCCCCCCCCCAACAAAAAGGGAAAATGAGGAAGTGGTTTGGGCATAGTTTTGCTGACCTCACTTAAGTGTGTGTTTCTGGCAAAGTATTCCTCCTATGGACAGAAACAACAATGACATCGTACTAAAATTCTAGATTTTTTTTGGTTTGTTATCTACTCCCAGCCATTTTGGCCTACTGAAGTAAAAAACAAAAAATAAAAGAAAAAGAGTGTTTGGGCTCAGTTTTGCTGATCTCACTTTGAGTGTGTTTATCAATTGTGGGTTGTAGTACTCGCAATGTAGCTTGGTAAGTTACTCATTTGTGAAATTATGATCCCCCAAGGAAATTTGGAGTTAAAAACAAAACAAACAAACAGCCCTACCTGCAGGGTTTACTCTGATCTTCACCAAACCTCACCTAAAACCATCCTTGGGTGACTTCCATTAACCTCTAAAAATTTAAGCTCTGTAGGCTCAAGCGTCTGAGAGAAGATATCGAACTAACAAACAAAAAAACAACAAACTAATTGAGAATTATGTAAGATATGTCAGGTATTTTAAAAACTAAAAAAAAAGGAGAGTATTCTGTTAATAAAATGGCTGTGTTACTTTCTGTTACTAAATTAATATGTGGTATTACTAAAAGGTGGTATTACTAATTTATTACAGTTCAAGATCCTGTAGAACTCTATAAACCAAGCAACTTAGCCCCTCCACAGTGGCATCAGAACAAGTATATCCTTGAGCAATAGTCTAAACTAAGCATCTTTAATTTGCCTGTTAAATATTACAACAGCATATGTTTAAATTGCCTACAGTAATGATTGAAAGAATTATTTTTTCTTAGCTCAATGTTTATTTTTGAGGTGCTGAAAAGGCTTGAATTTGTCTGTCTTTGTCCTTCCCCCACCCCCTTCCCCCCACCCAAGTGATCAGTTGACAAGTATGTGTCAAAGGTAACATAGCTAAATGTGTTGCTCTTGTCTATTACAAATTAGACAATGGACATGATTAGTTCTCTCCCCCACCCCCTAAATTCAAAAATGCACAATAATCAAAACTATTGACAACTGTTCCAGCTGCTACAACACACATGTACAAATTACTCACACTAACTGCTCGCAGCTAAAATGTTGAATTAATATGCAAGGAAAAAATTTACGTGAGATACATCCTCCAGTTAGTGCTGGCATGATCACGCAATGTTCTAGGGCAGAGTAAACTATGCTTACCTGATAGCTAGCCAGGCATGACAATCTGCATTCAGAGTTCTGTTGATTTGCACCCAGAGGTATTGTAACTTGCACACAGACACACAGGGGCATGGTTGCTTGCAAGAGTGTATTGGAAAATTGAGATGCCATCTGTTTTGACCAAGCCTGAGAGGCAACTTCACCGCTGTTGGATGTGTATGCAAAAGGTATTACTAAATCTACACTACAGTTAATGTTGTTCCACTTTAAGAGAGAAGCAGTGCATCATATTTTTTAGAACTCTGCTCTGTCCCCTTCCCTTGAAGTCTACTGAACTGCACTTTAATTCCATCCCATATCTGCAGCCTTGTCATGTTGAGGTTATTGTTGTGCATGAGAAATGATTTCAGGGTTAAGTGTATCACTAAATCCGCCTTGGGAATCCTTTGAGTTGTTGAGTTAATGAGAGTTTGATTGCCTCTCTGATGCCTTGATGTTGTAAAGGGTGTTGCATTCTGGGCCTGGAAAAGGCTTGGATGTTCTTAATGGTATGGTCTATTCACACTTTGACCAGCATCTCAATCACAACAGATACTCATGTGTTGTGGTGTGTGTGCATGTGTTTTTGTAATAGCCAATTGCGTCAATTATAAGAGACTACTTTCTTCAACACACAAACACATGCGTGTGTGTGTGTGCTTGTGTGTGCATTGGACCATAATCATTGATTTTAAAGTGGATGAGTAGTTTCTCTCTCTTTTTTTTTTGCTCTTGAAAATTCAAGTTAATGTCCCTGAGAGTATATTTCTAACCATTGCTTCCAAGCTATAAAGAACCTGGGAGAATGCTCCTTTGTATGTACAGCTCTGTTCTACTGGAAAGAAAGTTCTCAATCATCATGTCAGAATGTTATGAGGACTCTGCTGTGGCTACCTGGCATCAAAATAACCAAACCAACAAACAAGATTAGAATGCATTGATGATTGCGTGCATGTGGCATGATGAATGTCTGTGCAGCAGACTCAGTGTTCCTCACATACTGCCAGTTAGTTCTGCCAATGCTTAGGCAGTTTTATAGTTGTGGGTTGCAGTGAGCCCCTCCCCTGCTAATTAGCTCCTTGTCTAGTCATTCAGATTTGAAGTACTTCCTTCCAGAAGTTCCAGTCAGTCAGAGCTATTTTTAAAAGTAGAATTCTTATAATTTCAAAGATTTGTCAATAGTTCAAGCTGCACTATTTAGTATAATTTAAAAAATAATTTTAATCATTTAAAAAAAAAATTTTTTTTTAATTTGTTTATTTATTTATTTATTTTTTTAAATAAACTTTTTTTAAATTTTTTTAAAGAATTATCTGAGCTGATCACATTCTTTGTTTGGTGTGCATATTCATACCTACTGCTATTTGTACCTTCTTGTGATATGAAAAGCTGCCATAACCAGACCAAGCTGGTTATATCATGTAGAATATAACCACCCTCACAATGGTGCAGCACTATATTCAATGTTATTACTAACCAGCATATTATGGGAGCAGATTATTTTCCTTCAACCACTGCAATTGCTCTATACTCGATAGCATCAAAGGAGATAGCTAATTATTTAAGAAGAGCCTTGGTTTGTTGTTTTTAAGTGTGATTTAGTATTATTGTCCAACATGGACAGACATAATTATATTGTGGGTTGCTATCGACCACAGACCTGTTGGCTTAGGAATGCACCGACTAATTGTGTTCTTGATCCTCTTACATCAGCAAGTTACACTAATGACCTTGTAGTGCTTATGGGCACAACTCCCAGTGATATCTCAGGAAGTAGCCTCCTTATAAGGTGTCATTGCATCGGAGAGAAGCAAGGAGATGATCGGAAGGTGTTATGAAGCAAACTCAGTGTGATGGTGTGTCTGTGTGCGGGCATGCGTACGTAGCTCTCTATGTATGTACAAATATGAGTGTGTGTGCATGCGTGAGTGTGTGTGTGTGTGTGTGTGTGTGTGTGTGTGTGTGTGTGTGTGTGTGTGTGTGTGTGTGTGTGTGTGTGTGTGTGTGTGTGTGTGTGTGTGTGTTGAGGTGTATATACAAGTACATCAACTCCAACGGTATTGGATTGCATTGTTTTGCCAGGGGTAGGTCTTTAACAACAAGCAGCAGTAGAACAAGGTGGAGCATGAAAATATCTGCAGGATTACCTAAATTCATGGAATTGCATGAATGCTTGTATTTCTCATCCAGGTTTAACAATCCCCACAATATCTAGTCTGTTGTAATCACATGAGATTTAGTACTATGACTAAAGCTGGAACAAAGCTAGATGTAGGGCCAAAGCAAGAACAAAGCTGGAATTAGTGCTAAAGTGGAATAGAGCTAGGACTAGAGCTGGAACAGTGCTAAGACTAGGCACATCTAGGACTAGAGCTGGAACAGAACTAAGACTAGGCACATCTAGGACTAGAGCTGGAACAGAATTAAGACTAGGCACATCTAGGACTAGAGCTGGAACAGAACTAAAACCAGACACATTTAGGACTAGAGCTGGAACAGAACTAAAACCAGACACATTTAGGACTAGAGCTGGAACAGAACTAAAACCAGACACATTTAGGACTAGAGCTGGAACAGAACTAAAACTAGACACATTTAGGACTAGAGCTGGAACAAACTAATTAAAAAAAGGGGGGGGGGGGCTAGAACTAAGGCTAGAGCTGTATTAGAGCTAAAACTGATGCCAATTTGAACAGAACTAGACTTAAGATGTGAGCTGGAACAGAACTAAAACAAGCTGTACAAGGCTGGAACAGATTTTAAACTTTATAGGGCTTTAGAGATGGACCGGAGATACACTCTTGGATAATCTGGAATTTAGCCAGACATCAAGGACTAAAGTTATGAACTAGAAAGCAGTTCAAGCACACATTACTTTTTGTTTTTTTAATTTGACTGAAGAAGTTAGCAAACAATTTCTGGGACTCTTGTTTTCATAAGAGCACAGCCATGTTTGGTCAGCTAGATCTCAATTGCAGCACAGATCGGGATCTATGAGAGGATTGACATATTTGAGTGCTGTGTGGAATTATGTTTGTGGAGAACTGTGAGGGATGCAGAGTATTCAGAGAGGACCAAATAAGCTGTTTGTTTGTTTTAAAAAAAATAGGAGTCTAATAATGTGCCCAGTACATGGGTGTTGGAAACCCTGTGGCAACAAGGTTACACTGATGACCTCCATATATCCACACGAGTTAACAGGGCAAGGTTGTTACCACATTCAATCAGTAAAGCAATGTTCCAGAGCAAACACCTACTCTAACACATGCATGTACATTCATTACACTATATTGAAGCAATATATTGAATGTATACGGGTGATGTAAGTGAATAATAGCTCAATGGGGTCACATAGGAAACAAGACCATGGCACACAACATGATCGTGCACACCAGATCCCCTGGTGTGTAGACTGAGAAGGCACCTACCACACTCCTACATCCATGCAATGCAGGGCTGTGCCTGTAATCATGGAAATGTTTATTAATTGAAGGGGCAACGTGGTCACATGAAAGTCGGCAGTTAAAATAGGCCTTCCATATTCGGATCCCACTAGCTTCCACATTCATTATGGTTTGGTATTCCCTTGAAGATACAGATGAATCAAGTACTTTCTGTGGTGACCAAAATTCCTAAGTCCTTAGTGGTTAAATTCTGCCAGTTGTAACTCATTTTTTGGCTTGTCCTTGGCCTCTGAGTATTTTAGAACATAGCCTTATAACCTATCTAACCCATGTTGTGTTGATGTGTAATTCACTTCTTTTCTGGCTTAATTCCGTCTAAACTCTCACTGATCTGATTCTCTCTAATGGTAAGGTGCCTCACTCAGCAAGCAGCACCAACTATAGTAACTTAAGGAAGGAGCTCGAGAATAGAGTAAAGTTGCTAGTGAGATTTGCCAAGCTGGAATGAGACACTGATACGGCAAGTTCATAGTGTGGTCAGGTTTCTCCAGATAAAGGGACGATGGAATGTCTGACCTGTATTGAGTTACATATCTGAGGGACAAAGAATGTGATAGTGCAGAACTTAAGGGTATGTGTATTAGTGTAGTAGTTTCTCACTTAGAAATATTGGTCTCTGTTGATGGACACCTTGGACTTTGGAAGTCCTACTTCACTCCTTCATAGTTCAACCACTGTGATGTACATACCTACATAAACACATCGGATGACTCATCTCTGCTTTGCTGCTTTGGACATCAGTATTGTCTGACTGCATTCATTCCCACCAATAAATCTGCCCTCCCCTCCAATAAATCTGCCCTCCCCTCCAATAAATCTGCCCTCCCCTCCAATAAATCTGCCCTCCCCACCAATAAATCTGCCCTCCCCTCCAATAAATCTGCCCTCCCCTCCAATAAATCTGCCCTCCCCTCCAATAAATCTGCCCTCCCCTCCAATAAATCTGCCCTCCCCTCCAATAAATCTGCCCTCCCCTCCAATAAATCTGCCCTCCCCTCCAATAAATCTGCCCTCCCCTCCAATAAATCTGCCCTCCCCTCCAATAAATCTGCCCTCCCCACCAATAAATCTGCCCTCCCCACCAATAAATCTGCCCTCCCCACCAATAAATCTGCCCTCCCCACCAATAAATCTGCCCTCCCCACCAATAAATCTGCCCTCCCCTCCAATAAATCTGCCCTCCCCTCCAATAAATCTGCCCTCCCCTCCAATAAATCTGCCCTCCCCTCCAATAAATCTGCCCTCCCCTCCAATAAATCTGCCCTCCCCTCCAATAAATCTGCCCTCCCCTCCAATAAATCTGCCCTCCCCTCCAATAAATCTGCCCTCCCCTCCAATAAATCTGCCCTCCCCACCAATAAATCTGCCCTCCCCACCAATAAATCTGCCCTCCCCACCAATAAATCTGCCCTCCCCACCAATAAATCTGCCCTCCCCACCAATAAATCTGCCCTCCCCTCCCTTCTCTTTCCTCCAGTAAAATAGATTCACCTCCCATTAAATTCTAATTTGGTGTTAATATCCATTTAGTCAATCGTAAGTACGTTTTACAGTTCAGTGTGGACATTGCCTTGCTCCTACATGCACTTATATCATTACTTAACCCCATGAACACTGTATTGAGCCTGAGCAAAAGGAATGTGGGACATAAGAAGCTGACTGCATGCTACTTATGAATGGCATGTGTTTATGGGTCTGTACCCCTTGAGGCAAGGTCAGCATAGTGGGGTGGGTCAGGTGGGACCTACCCAACTTTCATGGCTCACCTCGACCCAGTTTTCCTGGCTTAGCTCCCTGAAATAGAGTTGCTGGTGGTTTTTTAATTTTACTTGAGTACTTTTTGTTTATTGCTTTGAACAAGAACTGTGCAACAACATGAAATAACACAGTAGCTCTTAGTTCACTTATCCAGACACTTCAATACAATTTATGTACTTGCTTACAAAAACCAACAACTTGGGAATTAATTTGCTTGTACATGTATAATTTATTACTGTGGTTTATAACTCTGTAAGAAAAAGAGTTCAAGACAATGAAAGACTTGAATGAAAGTGTGTTGATAAAACCTGTAATAACATTTATCTTTTAATATTATAATCAATAACGTGTAATTCCAAAGGATTAGTTATACTGGTAATACAGTTACACACCCTTTACTTACTTCAGACCACATAGTATCCGGGGCAATGAGTCAGCCCTGTTGAATGGAGGGCCAAGGTCTGGTCACACTTTTCAGGTGGATATTTCCACCTGTGGGTTAAAGTGGGCCATCTTTAGTGACTCCTCATAACTACAGGAATAATTTTAGGGTGGGAAAAGATAGAAGGGATTTGTAGAAAGCAAAAGAAAAGTTTCGTAAAAACTGATTATTCCTGAATTCAGTTAAAATTAATTGGAAGGGGTTAGAGGGGCTAAACTCAATTCACAGTTTAGTCTTGATAGCATCTTTGGTCCAGAGCTTTACTGGTTGAGGCACACTAAGTTGATTTTAGAGATACATTCACCATTTTTGATTAATTTTCGGTGACTAAAATAAATGCATACTGGTAGTCATTGATGCTGGCATAGGGTGTGTTGGCATTAGAACACATTCACTGAGAAGTTTTATTGGTATAATTCTCAATAAGTAACAGAAAAAAAAACACTCCCTGGATTCAAAGATTGTTGGTGTATTTAATTAATACCATGTTTTGGTTGGACAATAGCAATTAAAAACATATTAGGGAGATTACTCAGATGTAGTGTGTACAAGGATTGGTTACTGTTCTCTCATCTGCAACACAACACAGCCATTCATCTGGGAACATGATCAATTCTGTGAATTGGGTTCTTTGAAGTTCTCTCTCTTGCACAGTTAGGGCTTAAGAAGAGAGTTCTTTACAAACACAGATCATTGATGGTTATTTGTAGTTACAGAACCAGCCACAAACACATGTATATATGATTACACAGACAATTTCAATAAAAATTCCTCTTTAAAATTGATTTGAGCCTTTTTCTAAGTTGATTCAATCGCCCAAACCCTGGGAAGAATTATGTAGCCACAATGGGACAAAAGTAGATCCAGCTGTATAGCTTTATAGTGACTTCCCCAAGGTGTATTAAACATCCCAGCAACATGTGGTACATTTGTAAACTAGGTTGCAGTAGGAGCTGTAAAACTTTTTCTTTCTCCTCCTTCCTCCCCCAGTAAAATGGGTTGGTATCACCATAGCATGCCATTGTGACCATCACATTCTCACTTGTGAATCCTCTGCCCAGTCTTCTGGTGAGCAAAAGTGCATGTGTATGCACACTGAAAATTTGAAGCTGGATTATATGTATTAATGTATTAGTCTACAAATATAGCAAAATAGTCTGGCCGATTATATTTCGTCCCTGAATTGAAGATGAGCTGATTCTAACTAGGTAGAGTGATACCTCTTCATGTTATGGAGGAGAATGGAGGAAAAGATGTTTTGGGCAGATTCAAGAAAGATACTAGCTCTATGGTAACATTGGGAGATGAAAGTATGGCAATCCCAAGCTGGAATTTCACACTAATATATATATAACTATAGCTATAGCTACATTGCAACCTCCAGTTCTGTGATAGAGTTGGTGCTGTGATTAGAGTAAGTAGGCTGGGAGCATGTTGGACTAGCTGGCAGCACCAGGCTGGAGATGATTCGGTAGCTATTGTGACAGTAGGGAGAGGCAAACAGATTAGCCAGACCAGATCAATATTGTCCATTGATACAGCATAGTGTGTTCACAACTTGATGGTGTGGGCAAACAAAATTTTTTTTTAAATGAACACACACACAACACACTCACATTGCATTTGTGCGTTGAACACACTGAGTTAATTATATAAGCACTTGTTTGTGAGGGATAAGTGGGTAGGTGTGTCAGTTAATGTGCTCCACAGACCTAGTATGTGTGGGAAAGTTTAGTTGCCAGTTGCTATTAGTATTCCAAAGGGAAATAATTGCTGTTCACATTCCTCCCATTTATCTCTTGTGCTCCCCTCTTCTAACCCCTCTCCTCCCTCCTCTCCTCTTTATACTGTCACTCCCCCCCCCCCCCCCCTCTCCTTCTTTCCTCTCTTCCCTACACTCTATTAGGGTAAGCTGTGGAGTGGCATTGTGGGCGGAGTTTTCTCTGGACTCCAGCATCACCAGTGTGTCTTCCTCAGCCTCCAGAGCCAATAGTGTGATCCAGCAAGTGCAGGACACGGTGAGCAATTCTATGGCTAAATCTGGAGGTCGGTGGGAAACAAAGAGAATGTGTAAAATGGAGGTGCTTGGTGAGACAGGGAAGATGAGGAGTATGATAAAACAATGATTAATATATCAAAGAAAAAGAGGAGGTTGGTAAATATGTTTTGTGTTTGCAAAGACATGTTTGCTTGTAAAGAGGAAGATGGAGGAGGTTGGTAAACAGAAGATGTTTTAAAAGGACATGTTACAAAAGACAAGTTATTACACCGGGTTGAAGCAAGTTGAACAACTAGTAGCTTCATGGCAACATGACTGGGTTAAGGGTGGTTGGACGACCAGTTGTTTAATGATAACGTGAACTGCATGTCTGTTGACATTGCATTGTATGCTCATCCTTCATGTTAAATAATGCATCATGAAGTACTCCACTATGGTCATCACTAATCACTACCTCTTCCTTACAAACCACTTATAGGCCCAGACGTTAAACTTCACAGAAGTGGATGAGTCTGTGCAGGGACTGCTGGGGGCTGTAGCAGCAAGCAATGTCAACAACGTCGGCTACAATGCCACAGTTGAAGTCGTCCTCTCTCTGCGCATGCAAACACAGAGTCTGGAATCAGCCTTCGGCAAAATCAGAACAGGCGCTAATGTCCAAGACTTCTCATCCACAATCTCCTCTGTGGACTCTGTGGAGCTAGCGAGGTGAGGTTAATGAAGGGGGAATCCTTGTTCTTGGATTAATAAGCCTCATACATACATGCATACATACATACATACATACATACATACATACATACATACATACATACATACATACATACATACATACATACATACATACATACATACACACACACACACACACACACACACACACACACACACACACACACACACACACACACACACACACACACACACACACACACACACACACACACACACACATACATACATACATACATGTAAGAAATGTACAAGTTTGTGCAAATGATGTGCACATGTAGTGCAAAGATTATGACTGCTCTATTTTAGTGATCAATGATTACTGTTGGTGGACTGAAGGTGCGGTCACCTTTTTGAGAGGTGGTCCTGTTGTGGCAGTGGCATCTTGTGTAAAGTTGATGACGTGATGTCATTGTGATCTGTCAGTGATGACCATAATGGTCATGTCACTTTCACCCTATCTCAATGTTTGGTCTTATCTCCTTCAGGTCATTGCTGTAGCTCAAGGGCTACTCTCCTCGTATGCTCATTGGTGCATGGTGCTAACATAAATACATTTATATCAGTGGCACAGGCATCTAGCAGTGTCACAGGCTTCTAACATTGTCACAGACTTCTAGCAGTGTCACAGACCTAGCATGGATTTATTTCATATGGGATCATTTATATACTAAATAATAAGTACAAATAGTATAAACTAATATTGTTGTTTGTTTTTTTTTAAGCACTGCTTACTTAATTAACCTTAACATGAAAATTGATCATAAACTGAACACTTCAGAATATGTTACATATTTTATGTGGATCTGCGCCTGATGCATTATTTTGATGTTTTGTCTACAACTTGATTTAATTACAATGGTTGATTATGTTTGGCTGATTCAGTTTCTACATAACAAATGCTTGGGTATGTACATTTGGTATGTGAATCTACGTCTCAAGTACACAGCTCCCTGCATCACTGCCATGAAGATAACAAATACTCCTGTTTACATATTGACATTAATTAATTAATCTGTGTCCTCAATGTTGCTTGACTTACAATCATCTATGTTATGTCCTTAATAGCCTTCATCTTTTAGCTACCGACACTTCCACAGTACACATAGGAGAGGTCACATGCAGAGTTACTCTCAGTCTCACACATCCTAAAGACTGCACCCCCTGAGTAGTCTGAGCCACACACTTGAAGTGGGATGCCTGTAGATAAGGGACTCTAATTAGGTATACACTTTCATGTGTAAAAACTGATATAAGGATTTAGAATCACTTCATTTTATTTGGCTGCCTAAGAGAGGAATGTAGTGTACCCTTCCCCTCTAAAGTAACGGCAGCCAATTCTGATTGCATTTGCACTGGGAGATCTGGACTGTGTCAGCCATGCATCTGATTAGTACATACTTCCTTTCTTTAATTCTCTCTCCCCCCCCCTCCCCTTCAGGTATTGGACAATGTATAGATTACAACATTCTAACAATTTTCTTGCTTTCTCCCTCAGGCATTGGGTGGTGGTGGCCTATGTGATTGTGGCCATCCTGGTGCTGATCGGCACTGCCTTGGCTGTTATCTGCGGTGTCTGTTACAAGAGCCCTCTCTGCATGACAGTGTACGTGAGTTAGCAACTCCTAAACCTCAATACCTGTCCGCACCTATCACAGAATTGAGTTGTTGTTTGGGAGGGGGAGGGGGCTGGTTCACAATGTGATGCTACACAACACTGGAGTTGACTCAATTTCTGCTCCAAATCTTTCAGGAAGGGACTACAATATTTTTGCATCAATATTGCATGGTTTACAGTTTACAGCATCATCTTATTGTGGCTTCTTTGTTGTGCTTCCTGTGGTTTAATGTCAAAACACAGAGTGGATTACCACCTTGAGTGCCAAAGAACAGTCATAATTCTTCAGCATTTTCATGTGTGTTTCAACCTTTTACCATGTGCTTGCATGGGACCCCTGGACCATATTGACTGGGGAGGATTAATAGGGAGTTGTACACATCTCCATGTGTTTATGTGTGTGTGTGCGTGCATTTGTGTGCTTCCTGACATATATCTATATGCAAGTCATTGGAGCTGCTTTGTCTGATACTAATTAGTTTTGTGTTTCCAGGGTTCTGGTGTTTCTCTCCATTTTTACGCTGACCATGTGGCTCGCTGTGGGAGCAAACCTTGCCTACCTCATAGTAAGCAGGCTCTACTGCATCAGTCTGTGTTTCCTTGGGCATGCAACACACTGACACTCTTGTGCGCGCGCGCGCACACACACACACACACACACACACACACACACACACACACACACACACACACACACACACACACACACACACACACACACACAATGTTCAACTGGTATAACTTTTAATACTTCTCATTGATTCATTTCTTTCCTTCTTGTCCCCCCTTGACATACACACACACACCACACACCACACATGGACACACACACACACACAGAGTTGGGTATAGTTATATTTTAATATTTTAATACTTTTTTTCTTTTGTTTTTGTGTTGTGTATTTAATTGTTGACACTTCAGATCGCTGGAGACATCTGTAGTGACCCTGATGAACTTATCCGACAACAATTTATCAATACCAGCTCAACAGGTACTAATAATAAGAAAATGTATATAGAGAGAGAGATAGAAAGAACATGCATGCCAAATTTCATGCAGGGTTTTTTTTCCCTTCCATATTTGTGTGGGGAATAACTATTTGTTTGCATATTCATACGTATCCATATACTGCTGACTGATGTCGGAATATGAATGAGTGAGTGAATGAGTGAGTGAATGAGCATTATTAGGGCACCGTTGCAACTGGTATTGTAACCCTTCTAGGCCCTCACAGTGAGCATGTGCATAAGGTATGTATCTGTATGGATTACATGTCTATAGAACATGTTCATGTACATTCATACAATAGTGCATGAACAATGCTATATGTATGTTTAAATGTAATATGCATGCACAAAAAGGACATGTGTGCAGAGGGAATATGTTCATATGTGCATTGGAATATCCATAAACCATAAACATACGTGTGTATAGAAATCTATGTACAATGCACTATAATTCAAGTATAAGAATATTACCTGTGCATGCAATCTTTAGCCAGCCATGTGCAATCTGGAACTAACTCCCAAGATGCACTTTGTGTGCATGTTGTGTACAAGTGTCATAATAATTGATAATCAATGTTTGTTCCATCAATCGTACTTCCATCCCAGTATTAGTGGTTTTGTTTTGGGACAGAATCAAGTTGATTTGTTTTATTTATCTGTCATACTTCTGTCTCTATATAGCTGTTCTTCTTGTCTTTATTTACTTTCTTTTATGACTTCATTTACAGAGCTTGTTTGTTTGCTTATTTGTTTGTCCAAATTGGATTGAACTTATTCTGTACTGACCTACTTTTATGCCGAGCTATTGAACATTAGCATTATTCTTATCCAGACAGAATACGGCAACCAAGAGGACACCAATGTTTTGATCCCTTCCTTTTCTCATTCCCATTTTTCTGTCATTTTATTCCTCTTTAATTCCTTTCCCTGCCTCCCAACTCCTCCCTCTCTCGACCAACTTCTCTCTCCCTCCCACCCCCTTTCATGAAGATCTGCCTGCAAACACCTTGAACTACTACCTGGTATGCAACGAGACGTGTGTCTCCAACCCCTTCACCCTCTCTCAGTTCAACGCCACTACATCTCTGGACATTATCATGGACCTACAGAGAACTGTGTCCACATACATCACCAATAACACAGATACTGATGCTGGCGTTACAGACATACAGGTACTTACACACACACACACACACACACACACACACACCTGTTTTCTAAGCTCCATGGGAATACAATTCCCTTTGAATTTAATTAATGGGCCAGTATGTCTGCGAGGAAATAATGCATCCTGCTAAGATCACTTTGCAAGAGAATGTGAGAGTGCCAAGTGATTATTGAGGGTGTTTTCCTAACTGAATTATTACTGATGCAACAAGAAGCCATACCATCATGATGGCATTTTTTTTTTTTTTTATGGTTGTTTAACACACTTCAAGATCATCAAAATATTTATCAATATTTGTCTCACAAATAGTGTAAAGGATAGATGAGATTTGTGATGGCACTTGTAGCATTTCTATGATCATCCAGATCCTCTATAGGTGGAGTCACTAAGGTGGGATAGTGAGGGGGGAGGGAATGGGGGCAGGAATGACATATTTGCTTGTGATCTGATAGGAATATTTTAACATCACAATGAGAATTATAATTGTCCAAGGTAATATGAGATTATTTTTTCAAGTTTTGTTTTCACTCTCTCTGTCCATGGATCAGTGGAGTATTGTGGCACAAACATGACACATAGCTGGGCAAAATGATTGTGGGATCTGCTTGAGATATATATATATATATATATATATATATATGAGGACCTTGAACTATTAGTCCTTCATAACTGATAGATAAACCAGCTCACAACTATGGAGAAAACACAGCAGCTGGTTATCGTGATTTCAACAAAGAAACCAATAATGAATTTTATATAGGAAGGGAAAAAGAGAGAGAGAGCAATGGTGCTGAAGATGAGATATTCCTGCTCTGACACATTGCATGGCCAGACCGTTGAACCAAACACCCGTACATGCAGACTGACCTCATGTGGCTATAATGCTCAGGCATGATTCTTTCCAATGTTGATGTTGCTATAAATAACTTGGCTCAGTGGCTGTCTGTTTGTGTGGTTCTGTCTGAGACTTGATCAGGTAATGAATGAAGCATTTATGAAGTCATCCACACCATTTGTCTTCTCTGGCTCTCGCTGTGGCATTTTTCCACACATCTCTGCAGCAAATAACTAGTAATGAATGCCATTTAAGCCGTTTGTACGACACCAGTCCCCCTGTAGTGAATGGATGGATGGATGAGGGAGTCATTTCCTGGTTCATGACTTCAGTTACACTGAGCAGCTGGTGGCCAGGTTGTATGTGAATGGGCTTTATCCCTGCGGTCTTATCAGCCACTCTGACATGTCACTGGAGTGGCACCTAGTTGACTGGCAGATTGTCTAATGACGATCCAATAGAGTCTATAGTAAACTCAATTCATTTAGGTCAGTTGAATTTAGTTCATTGCAATTAGCTATTAGATCAGACTTTGCCTAATACATTTGTACAAATTTCTTCTTGTAATTAATCATGTTGCAAACTGTTGGATGCACACAGCTGTTTATTCCCATGGGCGTGCTTTGTCATGGTACGTGTAATTGGTCAGATTTCTGGCTGGCAAGAGATGGCGACATGGCTCCTAACAGACAGTGAGGGCACATCTTATCTCCCTGTGCCAAGAGCCCTGTCTGCACAGTGGCATGACAACACTGTGGATAGTTGCAGAAAGAGTCATCAGGTGAGTGCTAACATTTCCACAGCTCTTGGTCTTGTTCTCGACATGCTCCTGCTATTTGAGGGCAAATGATGAACCTATTCTTTGGATACCAGAATATTGTCGATGGCTATTGCCACATACTAAGTAATCAGCACTCACAGATACAGTTCTTAGCCATTCTCCTTGAAAAAAGAATATGCGGATACTTGCTTGGTATACTGGGCCCTTGCTACACAAACTTGCTGTATCATTCTAAATGGAGCACATTTCTCTAATTATGCTTTAGTTGATGACTCCCTCACATGCACAATGACTGGAGGGTTTGTGTGCCTCTCCTGGGCAGTGTCATCACTGCTGGTCTTCCTCAGGTGAGTTTGAAGCCTCTAAACCTGCCTAAACCAGCAAGTTAAGGTGCGTAGATCAGTAGGGGAAATGTATCCTCAGACCACTGCTATTCTCTTTCCTCTTGTCTCTCCCACATGAAGAATAGAATGTCCGACTCTATTACTCTGGTGGGGGTGTGTGTGGGGGAGGGAACTATTAATACCGCACTAAAAGTTCACACTTCATTCTGTGGAGGCAATATACCAGCTTCACACAATTTTTCTGAATGGTGTGAATAGAATAGAGAAATATTCTAGTCTATGTTCTGTTCTGGGCACTATCTACAATAAAAGCTCTTGCCTGG
>OZ017783.1:11681059-11722063 GCA_963969325.1 Lycopodina hypogea
CTCAGGAGTACCAACAGAGCAGAAGCGAAGAAGAATCTAGTGCTAGATGGTTGTGGGTGAGGGGGCAAGGGGTGAAATGAGGATGTTTCTCTCATGCATCTGTTCTAAAACTAGGGGTGTGCTCTTCCCGCCTCTTAAAAGTGCTCTGTCAACTCCACATGTAAAAACCTATCGATACAAGAATGAGGAACATGTTATTGTGTGACATGCCCAAGTAGTCGATGCATTGGATGCACACACACACACACAGGACTTGATATTCTATCATTTCTTAACCAAATGAGGACTGCTAACAAAGTGTGCATCTCTTTCTGTTTGACATATTCAGTTTGTGTCACTCTGTCTTATTTGTAGCCTCAATATTAACCATTCCCTTGGGATGTGTGGAGCTGACTAATTATTCAACTTGACCATGTACCCATTCTCCTACACATCTTGAATTCTATGGAGTTCAATAAGGAACTCCTGTCTCTATATATACAAATGTTAAATAGCTCTTCTGAACATGAATAGCACACTAACTGCAATTGCATATAGTCTCTGTAGATAGATACCTGGGGCTGGGGAAGTCTGTGTGTTATGTCATGTTACAACTTATCGATAAATGATGGCAGATCTAGGTTTTCATTTCTTGTGACTTTTCATGTTTGTGTATTCACTTTCCATAGCCCAAGCTTGATACTATCATGTCAACCTTTACTACGGCCGCTGGTGCTGTTGGGAACATCTCTGAGCTTACAAACTGCCAGGTGCTCAATGCTCACTATCTGGACGTCCTCAGTGGGCTGTGTCAAGATGGATTGTGAGTGATAATAACAGTTATACTAGCCTGGGGTAAGGGGAGGGGAGGGGGGGGGGTGAATGTATGGGTGTTTTATTCTGTACGTTTAGCTTTTCTTACAGTTTGTATATTGTATTGAATTGTATCAGCACTCCTTTAGACCAGAGTTTCTTGCAACTCCTTGTATTCCTGCACCACCAGATCAGTACCTGTATGTATCCATTCCTGTCTATGCTGTGCCTCTGTTGGCTCAGAACCACTGTGGTTTATTGAATCAGAATTAATATGGTGTGATATGTAGTGGTTGGTTTTGTTATTGTTTTTGACTGCTTTGAAAAATTGTTTATACTTTCCTTTTTAGTTTGTACTCCCTTATCCTGTTTGCCATGGCCTGTCTTCTGGCTACTGCATTGGTACTAATGGTCGTCCTGGGCAGTTTCTATGCTGGGCTCTTCTCCAAAGGAAAGTAAGTTGGTGTGTGTGTCTGGGGGGGAGGGGGAAGTGTGTCAGAAAAATGAAAAACTTGTTGGAGAGATAATGTTAGATTTGGGAAAAGGAGGTGTAAGAGATAGATGTTGATGGAGGATGGAACAAGTAACGTCATCAAGGACTGTCCAAGCAACAAGCCAATCCATTCCTCTCCTGCAGGTACTTTGATAACGAGACGATAGTCTATGACTTCCCCAGTGACAATGGTGGCATCTCTCCCTGGGAATCATATGGAACGCAGCAACGTTATCACACGTAAGTGTTGTTTCTTAAATAAAATTTTTGAAGGTTTGTCCCTTTATATGCCTTAAGAAGTATTCCCATGGTAAGGGATATACTTGAACTCTCAGTCCTGTATACCCATAGTAAGACCACTGCCCCCCCCCCCCCCCCCCCCCACACAGACACAGAGACAATAATTTATAATTAATGAGCTCAAATTTGCCCTCTAGGAGGTTAATGGTTCAGCTTCATTTCTGCACATGTGTGGCTGCATATCCCTTGCTACAGACATAATTATTTCCATTTTAAATCGGCATGGATAATCCGGGAGCTAATAGGTAATAATTATCATTGTACCTCACTGGCTTCTAGCCAAGGGAGGTGGTGGATGTAGCACTCAGAGATTATCAAGTGTTCCAACATGCCCACATTGTCCTCCATGATTACCACAACTCCTTTCATATTGTAGTCTACAGTTATGGACCACCTCAAAACGTGCTCTAGTCTTGTGAGTGAAGGCTGATTCAGATAATTGCACTGGACATCCATCTGATGCCACACAATGCTAAGGTGTTCAATTGTATTTCACTAAGTATGGAGAGGGATAAAGAGTGTCGTCAGTAGTAACTATAAGTACATTTGGACATTTGTGTTTCTGAAACCACATGAATCCTCGTGGTATCATTTCTTTGCTGTACTGTGCTTATGTTTTAGGGAATATTATTCAATTTGAAACCTTGCAAACAGTTGCATTCATTTCCAGATGCAATAAGAAATTTTCAAGTTGTAGGATGTCCAAAAACAAGACAAAACAACTATTTATCAACTCCAAAGAGGCTGCACACTTCCCCCCTCCAACATGTATGTGCGTAGTCACCCTCATAGGTGTTCAGATAGCTTTACTTACGTGTCTATCTCCACCACAAATGGTGATATTCTCTGAGGTTCAGACATTCTTCAGGTAAGGCAATAGACCTTCAATTTGAGCTGAAGGCATGTCTGTCAGATGAGTTCCACTGTGGTTTGTGCTGATGCAGCAGCTGGTAATGACTGATCTGATATGCTCCATTCCTTACCCAATGGTACTGGTGTCCATCCATGCAAAAAGGTCAGAGCAACTCGTGGAGTTCCTGCCATGTTTAGTGCCCTGTGGGTCTTGTTGAAGACACAGCATAATATAGGTTGCTCTATTTTTTTGTTGTTGTCTTTGCCTCAATTTATGCAAGGAACGCTCTTCACATATTATTTTTTGCCCGCTCGTATTGATTGTGAACTGTGACTGAAGGATTCCTTCCTGTGGCTACATGTGCTGTGTATTCTGAAAGCTGCTGAAGTTTTCTGAAATGCATCTGGAACAGGGTGATCATTGTCCTGCAAAAAGCAAATTTGTAGCCCTCAGAAGGTGTCACACATAGGCACACATACACGCACATATATTAACTGCCACACACACACACACACACACACACACACACACACACACACACACACACACACACACACCACGGCTGTGCCACTCTCCTGGCACACCACCCACACCCATGGGAATCACTGCTAGATTGACAGCAATGATGCGGATGTAATCAAAGGTGCAGGATCTTCCCACACAACCACTAGACATGAGAGAACATTGTTTAAACTCTATGTGAAGAAATACTTTCTGTATTGATTATCGCAGTGTGATATCAAAGGGTAACAACCATTGTTATCTGCATTTAGGTACACCAGTACATCAACATCTAAAACCCTTACGCTTTTCTTAAGGCAATTGTGCTTGTTTAAAGACACTTTATCTCAGCTGTATATTCTCATGCATGCCCTATTTTGCTGACAAGTTTCAGATTACTTTCCTTCCTTATAGTTCCACCAACCAGCTTCTTCTATTAGCTCCTCCACATGTAATGGTTCAGTAGAAGGTGTTTCCATATCTATGCAGAGCTTAGTATGGAGGGATTAGTAAGATTAGACTGATTTCTAAATAGTTTCTGAGAAAGTTGTCAATTGAGAAAACTATTGCATCAAGCTACTTTTCCACAAGGTTTGAGGAAATGATTGGGTCCCATCCTCTCTAGACAGTGTTGCCATAGTTACCAATCTATTTCTTCATTTTCATATCTGCATGTTTCATGATGGCTCCTGGGTTACTAGTCAGTACACACACACACCTCCCCCCCCACCTCCCCAAAATACTTTATTTTGACAGTGAAGGCAAAGAGACGCACCCACTCCCAACATGTATCTGCTATTTCCTGGAGAATAAAAAAATAGTAAAAAAATAAAATATAAAAAAATTAATAAAAAAGAGAGTAGAACTTCTGCAAACATTTCCCCCTCATTTAGTTATGCTTCGTTATAGTATTGTGTTACTGATGTGATCAAAAATTATATCATATTTCTCTTAATATACCTCTATTTCTTCTCCTTCATAGTGTACTATGACCACACCCACCTATCTGACTTGTATGACCTCATGGCTAGCCAACCAAGCCTTGAGTCTCTTGCACACATACATACTTACATCACTGCCACCACTAACCTTGTTAGCCTACCCACAAGGTCGCCCACCCCAGTGCCGCCCACCCACACACATGTAGTTGCACAGGCACACTAATGTAAAAGCTGTGTACATGAACATGTTGTGCTGGTCAGATAGCCTCTCCTCCCTCATTCCCTGCAGTAATCCATCCCACCTACACCTGACAGAGTCCATGAACATCATCTCAGATGGACAATATGGACCACCCAAGGTATGGATGGATTGCAGAAAGCTTGTCTATATTTGCATATTGTAATTTTTTTTTTGTTTCATTTATATTTTCTCCTCTTTTTTTTCTCTTTCTCTGTCTCTTGCAGTACGCTGATCTGAGATTGAGTTGAGTCTACATCTTCTGTTTCCTGCTTTTCATGTGCGTTTCTGCAACATTTCACATTTAAAATTGGAGAATTTTCATATTTCATTTAATGTGGTGGGGGTTGTGGGGACTCTGCGTATGGCAAAACCAGAATTGGATAATCTTGGTTGGAAATTTAATTGTTGCCACCACTTGCTACTGTGTGGCCTAAATGATATGACTCCAAAGATCTCTTGTGCTCGATTTAGTTAGTTAGTGTCAGGATTAAGTACACATGTAGGCAGATGTGTATAGAAGTTGTTAATGGTTCAAATTCTCAAGATACACAGAACTTAATTTTCAATCTGATTCTGTCACTACTAGGTCAATCGCAGGACACTTGCTGTAAAAATTCATTCAAGGCAGTAGCTGTGGGATTGTAATCCACTTTGGATAGAGCCAACTTTTGAACTTGAATGCATTCCTTGAGCACAGGTATAGTGCCATTAACTTGTGCTTTTTTTAAATTTAAGAAATGGAGGGGAAGTGGAGGGGGGGAGGGGGATGAGAATATATTTGGTTTGGTCAACTGTTATTGAAGAATTTGAGAATCTTTCCAATATAAGGTGCAGGAAGTCATTATGACTTGACAGATATTTTAAGTGATTTGACCACAAGCATTTGTGGTCCCATCACTTCATTAGTAGTCATGGGTTCAAGTTTGTGCTTCTTCCTAAAGTTCTCATTAGGAGGAGTCCTTTAACTCTGAGTGTATTGGGATTTGTAAATATGGGAGGAGTCAGAAGCTCATATTTATATATAGCTGTGGAGATATATAGTGTGTGTCTAATGAGAGGAAATATAATTTATAAGTCCAAGAGCATCAGTGCCTTTAGAGCAATTCTGGTTCACATAAGATGCGGTATAGTAAGAATTTAAAGGAGTATCAATTACTCCCTTTAGACCATCCCTTTTTTTACGCCTCTCGTACCTACGCATTTTGCATTCACACTCCACCCACCTTTTCCTCTTCCACATCTCTTTAATGCACATCACCTTCTCCCTAGTTTACCCTCTCTATCTTCTTATTCTAAAACTTCTTTCCCATTAGAGCTGCTTCATGAACTAAACAACCCTCCCTTCCCTATTTTCATGCTCTCCTAGTTCACATTTCTTCTCCCATTAATTTTCACCCTCCTCTTACTCTAATGATTGCAAATCCCCTCCCCCACCCTTGTCCCTCTCTCTCTCTCTCTCTCTCTCTGCAGTGCACCAAGCTGTCACACAAGAGATTCCTGTGGTTGACCCACATGGCTGAAACAGACCTCAACTCTTAACTAAGAATAATATTGACACCAGGCACATACCCTTTACCTGTTTTTCTTCAACACTTAGCTTTATGCACGTAGTAGTACCTGTGTTGACTTGATTGTGTTACACAGCATGATCTTCGATTGTATGCATAAATATTGCCATGTGTGTTGTGTGCTTGTACGCACACAAAATTCTATTTTCCTCATTTCTTGTGTCTCACAATTTTTCTTTTCACACTCTTCATGAAGCTCAAAATTGTTAATTTTTCATTCACTCTTATTTAAAATGCATCAATCGATTGCAATATTCCTATTAATATGCAATATATGCAGCTATATGAAATAATGTATACAAGTGCATATCACAGACTTGCAGAAGTGCCAACACTGTGCTGTGGAAAGAGAAAAAAGATGACAGATTTATGCAAAAAGTGATAGTTTCGTTGAGAAAAAAGATGATTGATGGGGGGGGGGGACTTTCCCCATACATTATTAATTGCTATTATATTCCAAAATATATTGAACTTGAAAGCATCATCAATGATGTTCATTCATGTATTTAATAAATTACTATTTATGTTTTACGTATTTGAGGCAAGTGGAAGATGGCTGAGACTTTAAGACCTCCTACTTCCCCTCCCACCCAAGCCTAAGAGGCCAATGCTTCTTTATCCATACATTCATGCCATGAATACTTAGAAAAATGTATCAACAATGGTTGTTTTATGGATAAAATCCGGTATTTTTAAGTTGATATTGCTTTTTTCTTTCCTTTTTTTTTTTTTTAAATCTTACATTTCCAGTGACCCAAGTGTGATTCATTGAACCCACCCCCCTCCTCTAAGTTTCAGTATAGCTGTGTGATGTGTCCTTTTCATGGCATATATATATATATATATTTTTTTTTTAAGTTAGCATGTAACAGTATCATACAGTTTATAGTTGATTGAAATTGATGGCACAATGCACTGTCAGCAAATATAATATTATACGAAAAATGTGTACTGTTACTAGTTGACCTATTAAGAAATGACGAAATAGGACTATAACAATAAAGACCACAAATGAGATGACCCTTTACCAATACTATTAAGACCATTCATTTTATGGTTTTATGCAATACAATGTTTTACAACCAGTTTGACTTGTTGAAGAATGAGGAAATAAGACTGCACCTTACAGACCACTAATTAGATGACCCTTTACCAATATGAATAAGCACTATCATTTATGGTTTTATGCAAACTAAAATTTATTATTCAAATTGCATGCGATTTGACTATTGTTTTGCAAAAATCCCACCAAAAATTCATTTAGAATCCACAGTTGCTCAAATCCACAGACAATTTTGAGGTTAAACTCTCTTCTTCTTTTTTGTACTGTACAGTAAGTATACATGCAATATGCATACATAGAATCAACAGTTGTTCAAATCTGCAGACAATTTTGGGGTTAAACTCTCTTTCTCATACTGTAGTGTATATGCAATATACATCTATAGAATTCTCAATTGCTCATATCAGCAGATAATTTTGGGGTTAACCTCTCTTCCTCATACTGAACAGTATACATGCAATATATATGTACAGAATCCACAGTTGATCAAATTTGCAGACAGTTTTGGGGTTAAACTCTCTTTCTCATACTGTGCAGTATATATTTGTGGTATATATGCTGTATACAAATATAGAATCCACAGTTGTTCAAATCTGCAGACAATTTTGGGGTTAAACTCTAATATCTTGTACAGAGACCAGAGTCCATGTTCAGTCAACTCTACTTTATTTGAACACTAATTTAGGACAGTGCCCATTGCCAGTGTCCACTTGATACGGATATTGGAGGGATATTGGATGTAGTCACTTAACATTGTCCAACAATGGTTCGCTCATTCTCGCACAATTTTAGAAAAAAGTTACTTTACTGCAAAGGGCGCAATTTGATGCGCTAAATTTGAAATTTCTCAACTCCTCACGAATTTACGCCTCAACTTCGATATTTAAGTAAATTTTTAATGTTATGCTAAAATAAGATACCCTGAAATGGTGGGTGGGATATAAAGGCAGAGAAATCATTCCTTGGCGGCATATCAAAGTACTGTCTTTGTTGGATCATCTCTCAGTGTGTGTGGGGGACATGCCCCCCCCCCCCCCCCCCCCTCAAATACCTGTCTGGATCAAGTTCCACCAAGTTATTATCATGAACAGAAAACATGTTTCGATGATTAAAAACAAAACAGAAGAACAAAAAAACAACAACAATAACTAATTATGATGAATAGGAAACAAATACAAGAAAATGCACACAAAAGAAACCTGGCATGTGGTTCATTAAAAAAGTCATGGTCTTCATCACCACAGCTACCTACTGTCATTGTAGACAAGGGCTGTGACTGCCTTGGTGTGACCTTGGTACTCTCGCACAGGCTCCGACTTGTCCACATGCCACAAACGCGCAATGTGGTCACTTGAGGCTGTAAAGTGGGTGTGGTCAGAGAGAGAATTAAAAAAATTAAGTGAATACAATGAGCAGTTATAAGCTTGGTATATAACACAATGAAACCATTACATATGATGATGTTGGAATAATAGTCTTCTTTGCACTGCGTGTATGCATATTGTGAAAATGACCACCTGCTCTGTGACAAGAGCAAGTTACTTAGTATCAATATGATCAGCATCGTGAGTTCAAATAATCTATTTGATACTTTTTTTTCACTATACCAATTCTAATGCACTGCTATTTCCAAGATGATTTTTAGGTAACTGCAAATATACACACGTTGTATGCTATGTTTAGTGGGAGGTAATACACCGGCAAAGGGAGGGAGATTGGCTCTATCCTATAGACATTTTGCTGATGTCAACCTTTACCAAGTATAGTATCTCCTTCCTGAAGAGTTAATGGCTCATAAATAGAGTCAAATTATGTCAAAGAGTAGAGGTCAAGGTTCACCAGCAATGACTGATGTTAGGGAATGAGACGGAGTAGACACCATTCAAGCTTGTTCCCTCTGCAGGTTGGCAGTCCCCTCTACCACCCACTATCTCTCTTCTAATTCCCATCATCTCCTGTTGGCATAATTCCAAACCTGCCAATTTGGATGTTGGGCCAAAACTGCAAAACTAAGGAGAAACTCCACGCAGACCAGCCATGTTCTTAGTTCCTGCCCAACATCTAAATGGGTGTGGTCTTAGAGAATGGGGACACCACCTCTATATTACGAAGCCCCTTTGTGCACTGCCTGTCAGCACATAACACAATTCCAGTCCCAGAAGATATAATCGAATACTAACTTCCTTTTTACTGTTATGTCCAGTGCTGATGGAGTCTTGGCAGTCGAGGTCATTCTCTAAGAGCATACAGCTGTGAGATCATACAGCTCCTCAATCAAACCATTCCACTCAAAACTACAGATGACGATACATACCTGCTTCTATTTATGGCCATTAACACACATGGTCGTGTAAGTCAATAGCAAACCTAATAGCCACTGCTGTACAATTAGACGGAAATTCCATCTCATTATAGACATCAATTTACATGACCATATGTGGTAATATATGGAATCCTGGATGGAGGAAAGCCTTATCAAATCAACTAATAATAAATTCAGGAATGCATCATCTTGCCTGGGATATGGTTTGTGAATGTATTTTTTTATGCAAAATTTGATTTAGTCACATTAGTCCTCATTGAAAAAAGTAACAATAAAATATGTTAATTGACATCAAAACTGAAACAACTATTTGATAACATGGCAATGGTCAACAATACCAGAAAATTATCATGCACAAAACAAAGTTTTAAAAGAGGGAAATAAATAAATAAATAAAAATAAATAAAGAAAAGAAAGGGAAAAAAAGGAGAAAAAGTGATAACAGTCCTCTGATCAAACTTATGTCCTAACTTGTGGTTGAGTAAAGAGGCTGGTTTACAATACAATGCAATACTGGAGCAAGGTCAGAGCAAAAATTTACTCACATACCAATCCAAACACACTGAGGCAATGGACATGGAGTAGCAAAACCTTACCCAGTTTAAAGTATAATACAAGCTAGCATGCCTGAGAGGTGGAGGTCTCGCCAGTGATAAGTCAAAACATTAGAGATCTCTAACATGGGATGTTATCTCTTTGGGATGCTGTAAATTTTGGCATGGCCATACCTTACCTAATATTCTATTGGTAAAAAATATATGCAATGCACATGCAGAGAGAGAGTCCTATTTTGAGCACACTTTTGGCAAGTGAACGAGTGCCATTTGCACAAGGTAATCCATCATCAAGTCTACCCCTATGGGACACATGGCTTAACTTGCTTACGTGATAACCTTTAATTACTCACAGCCCTCAAGTTACTAGACTCTCCCTTCCCCCATGAGTGTAGACAGAGACACATGCTGTTACTATGCACATGAACAACACAGATCACAACAATGGCTGCACCTGTGAAGATGTATTGAGAGTCGCTGGAGAAGGAGCAGTCCCACACCCACTTATCCACGTTCTTTTTGAGTGTGGTCTTGAGACTGAAGTCTGCTGTGGACCATATCTTACATGTCCCGTCTGCTGATGTGGTTGCTAGGAGACTACAACACAGAATGGAAAAGTATGAGAGGAGATTACAAGATACAGCTAAAGGGAACAGGCACACACTCATCATCTTGCTAGCAACTTCCTTTCCCTCCCTTGACTTCCTCCCCTTGACTTCCTTTCCTTTCTCCTCCTTTCACTTTCCGCCTCCCCCCTCTGGTCCATAATCTCCCTTCCATAGTCCCAAACTCTCTTTCCCTCTCCCTCCAGCTTAATCCTAAAATATATCTCACTAACCAGTCCTGTCCACCATCAACTTCATTCATTCCTCTTCCTCAATCCTTCTCCCCCTCCCCCTCCTGCCTCCCTCTCTTCCATCTCAAACTAACACATACTCTATCTTCCCCCCCCCCCCCAATACCTGGAGTCAGGACTGAACAGACACTTTAGGCCATGTCTCTTGTGAGCTGCCTTCTTCACACGAGGAGTGAGGATAATCGGTTTGTTCCCCTGACCACTAGACAGACTCCACACATAACAAATCCCCTGCAGGGGGACAGACAGAAATTCAAACATACGACCACTACAATCAACATCAACCCCACAACACAACTGTGTACAAGATGGGCGGGAGGGAGGGAGGAGGGGTTTGAATGATGCACCAACACATTAAGAAAGTACAGAGTGGTCTATACATGACCTTAATTGGAAGGTGGGCAGTTCTTTAGGGGATATATGATATGCACAGTAACGTATGATTGAATTCTTCATAGACCACACATAGCCCACCATACTCAGGAGCTTGGGAGAACACAACACACTCCTAACAACAACTGATAGAAATTGAGATGCAGTCCTGGCTAAAAGGAAGGATAAAAATAAAGCAAAGGTGGGACAGGAATACTAACTTTAAGAAGGATTTATAGAATGTGCAGAGTGAAGACCTACGACCCTCGCTCCAGCCCTCCCCCCTCGCTCCAGCCCTCCCCCCTCGCTCCAGCCCTCCCCCTCGCTCCAGCCCTCCCCCCTCGCTCCAGCCCTCCCCCCTCACTCCAGCCCTCCCCTCATTGTTCCTTTCATTTTGTGCTAGCTATAAATATAATAGCTCTTCTTCTGCTAAATATATGAATAAAAAATGTGAGGGGAGGAAGTGGAGGAGAACATTATTAAGTTTGTCAAACAGAGTGAGGAGGAATGTGTGTGCATGTGGAGGAGCTTAAAAGAAACACAAAATGAAGACAACAGTCTCTCTCCCCCCCCCCCTCCCCCTCACCTTGCTGCTGGTGGCTGCCAGGTAGACTCCATCAGGATCTATGTGGACACTGAGGATAGCTACGTCTGGCTCAGGGATCTGCAGGAGAGGGACAAGAAAGGGGTGTGGTGTGGGTGTGTGCATGCATGCAGTAGCTAATGATCCAGTCACTAAACTTTAGCATCTGTGCTAGATTAGTTTCCACGAGGTAACTCTAATTTAAACACATCTACAAAGGTACAGAGATAAAAATAACATACAAATACTCATAAAGAATCTCATTCATCAGTTGCCATGACTACACTGGCATAAACTAATTACTGTGAGCTAAAAATCACAAGTCCACAGTAAGGCTTTTCCCATACCACAGCAACTGGATGGTGTTGATGCCTTACCAGTTGCTCGTTATGATCAGTGGTGAGGTCCCACACATTGATCATGCCGTTCTGGTCGCCCACCACCAAGGTGGCCTGGTTGGGGTGCAGGCACATGCATGTCACAGGGGAGTTGACCTGAAACAGCCTCTGGCACTGGGACGTTCGACCTCTGGGGGAGTAATAAGAGATAAATTAATGTGATCAAAAAGTAGCAACCTGCACAATAATTATTAATATATTCATGAAGATAGTTCCCTCATTTAATGGGAATCCAACTCTCTAACATTACACATAATTGGGTTGTTTAATTTGTTACTTTGGCTAATAATAATAGCTACACTGAGTCTGGGAGAAGCCAAATGACATTTATAACTTTGTACATACTTGAGTGGGATGTGCAAAAGCCATCTTTCTGAGCCCTTACAAGCATACATGGAGGAGCCATGTACACAGTTGAGACACACAAAAAAGATCAATTGGGTATTTTTGTATTAATTATCATGTTTTGAAACTTGCATCAGATCAGGTGCAGCTCATGTGAGCAAAGGCAAGATCAGGCTTGGATAAAATGGACATGCTGATGATGTGATGTGGCCACGACAACTGTAAGAGAGATAAGGTGGTGAGTTGGCTAATTCACCATTACCTATAGCTACTTGGCTCATACCTATCTCGTCCCTACACTCCTGAATATTACTAAAAAGTATCGATTTTAGACTTCACCTCTGTCTCCGCCATAACTGTCTGCCTGATTATCTTGGTGCTGCTAAGATGCAGCTGTTTCACATTGATACAGTTGACCTTTGAACTACCAGGCTATCAGTAGATATGGGTATTTATTTTGCATGCTTTAAACAATGTATACTGTTGTTATCTAAATATAGGGAGGAAATCCATCATAGGCAGATGGTAAATGTTTGTCATCCTAATTGAAGTGTAGTGTCACAAATCTTAATTAAGTCAGTTGTTAATTGGCATTCATATTCATGGTTACCAAATAATTTGGTTGCTAACTTGGTCTTAGATCAGGAATGTGGGATAGGAGCACAGCAGCAAATCTACAGGAACCCCACCGACCCCCAAGCAATACAGTAGTCGTCAAAATGACTTATACTTTTGTTGGAAATATTCAACCATTCCAATTATTCCTTATCAGGATTTCAATTAACTCCTAAGTATATATCTCCAGTATAAATACGTACCTAAGGTCCCAAATTCTGGCACTGCAGTCTTCGCCCCCAGAGTACATGAACCTCCCATCGTTATAGAAACCAATACAAGTGACATTTTTGGACAGTCCCTCAAACACAAATTCCTTGATGTCACATGAGCACATGTGAGAGTATTCATGGAGTGTGGGTTAAATAAGAAGAACAGCAATAACAAAACCAATCGGTTCATAATTGTTACATATCACAAACTAGTCTGTGAGTAGCCACAATACCGGAGTGGGATCGGAGGAGTTGATGGAGTACATTCTAATCCTCTGGTAAGCTGTTTAGAGTAAAACAAATGCAACAGAAGCAATCACTATCAAGAAAAGATGAATGAGTCTATAAGGGTTTGAGATTGGGAAAGTGTCGCCATGCATGAGTGGGAGTTTGGGGAGTGTGGGGGTGGGTATTGAAATGTGGGAGGTGGTATTGAATGGATGTACACCACTTCCCTAATCTCTGAACAAGAAATATATCACCACATATCCACAGCATCTATACTAACCTTGAAAGTGTGTTGTATTAATATTGATCACATTTACATGCTACCTTAAATATGTCCAAATACTCTCATAGATACAGCCTCTGCTGATCAAGATCAGTTTAGCTTCAGTTCTAGTCACACAGTAACTGAAGCGAACCCAAGTCAACTGTTTGGCACATCTCAATTGCTATTTAAGATTCCTGATCTCAACTGACATTACTGAGGGCAACAAGATACAGGGACTTAGCATGACAAATGTGTTAGTGGTCTTTACACTAGCACATTGGTTCCTTTTGTTGTTGTTAAATTAAAATTGCAGACATTCTGCAGATCAAGTCCCACAGTGCAAGAACAAATCACTCTCAACTCAAGCTACAAGGTCTTCAATTCTCATCACCAAGCTGTATATAAGTATAACGGTGTACCTACTTACCAGCGGCCACTATAAGCCTTTTGTCCGGGGTAACCTCAAGCTTGTTTACTTGCTGTGTAAATAAAACAATCCGTAAATAAAATAACGATTGCAAGACACCCCTCAGACTCACGGATTCTGGGTGGGAAGCTGTTCTGTAACACACCCCGTCGTGTGGGTGCCAAAACTTGATGGAGTGGTCGTAACCACCCGTGGCCAGGACGATTCCTGAGTCCATATTTTCCGTCCAATCTACAACTTCCTTCGGTAAAGTCGACCTTCGCTGACCGAAGTCATGAAACCCAAAGTTCAAGCTGGTTAATAACGGGTACAGTACCGATTTTGAGTGCAACTGCTGTGTGAGCGTTGAGTTCTATTCTGCTATCTACGCATGTGCAGGCGGGATGAGAGCTGTCTCCGCTCTTCTGTTTGGAATTCTCTTTGTCGCACCGTGTCAGGAGTTCTCATCTTATTGGAACTTGGAGATGAATCCGAAAGAGTCCTGGCTTGGCTCTCTGGTGAGGTGAGGGATAAGGAGGAATCAGCTCAATGGCAGCCAGAAATGGGGAATCCGATTTCAACTACAAACTCCTTTGGAAAGACTAGTAGAGGTCCTAATCCATTCTAAAAGCGTGAAAGGCATATGACGCTTGCTAAGACCTTAGAAAATATGTTTTGAAGAAGGTAAATGCACACTGTAAGGAGTAGGACAAGAACTGTAAGTGACAGTTTTATTCATTAATAATAGACTGTTAGCTACTTAGGCTATATGTTTTTTACCAATACAACACCTATCTTGGCTGAGATACTAACCCCCCTCCCCCTCCCCAACTGCAACATCAGACTATTATATGCAAACAATATTGGCTATAGTATACTCATAACAGTATAGAATCTATTAATGGAGAGGGGGGGAGAGAGAGAGAGAGAGAGAGAGAGAGAGAGAGAGAGAGAGAGAGAAGGAGGGTTGGAACACCATTTTCAAATATGAACAGTGAAAAATAAGTAGTAACAACAAAAAGAAGTGGTGGAAGAAGTTGATGCCCCTCTATGCCCTCTCCCTAGTACCTCAGCCACTGATATTGGTCAGAGTTGGGGGCTTATAACAACTAAAACGTAGTCATTGTCCTTTCCACTTCTGGTGCCAATCAAAGCCTTGTGTTGTTGTTTTTCATTTGTTGGTTTTTTTTAAGGTTTTTTTTTTTTCATTTCTCTGAGAACACCTACCACTGGAGAACTCAGGGAGAACTTTCACCACAGGAGAACTCCTGTCATGAAGCACCTGCATGTCAAGAGTTCTCATTAATGTACTTGCACGGCCAATGAGAACTCTGATCACAGGAAAATTCTCACCATGCCACACTATTCATTTATCTCTCTAAATTCATAATTTATATTTTCAACTAAAATATTATAGACAATCAGACTTTTGTAAGTAAAAGTTAGTATTCAGGGAAACAGGAATTAAAAGTTAAAAAATATATGCTATGTTTTTTTCAATGCACAAATAAATTTATTGGCTGTGGCTTTTATATCCAAATTGTCAGTAATTTCTAGGTGATAATGAAGAATCATCTCCTTACTATAATTCATGTAGTGTATGTGTGTCTGTCTGCTTGTCTGTCTGTCTGTCTGCTTGTCTGTTTGTCCGTCTGCTTGTCTGTCTGTCCATCTGTCTGTCTGTCTGTCTGTCTGTCTGTCTGTCCGTCCGTCCGTCTGTCCATGTGTAACGCATCTCCTTCTAGGTGCCTAGACCAATCATCCTGCAATTTTCAGGGGTTGCTAACAACCATTGGTCTTGGTGTGGGGAGAATGTGGTTAGGGCTGGGGCAATTCCCTTAAATAAACTTTCCTATTCATGAATGAACACAGAGTTGTAATGTGTGGTCTGATCCATTCCTATTCAAATGGACATTTCTATAGGAAGTTGTTGTTTTTTTTACAAACCACACTAATCTGATCTCACATGAAGTGGACATGTAAGTACAGAGTGCATCATAATATTTCCTTCAGAAATGGGGCAATGCCCACCACCCTTTCCCTCCTGTCCTGTGTATAACAGCAAAGAATTATAACCCAGGTGGAATTCAAGGACACTAATTACTAAAGATAAATTTATAATATTTACTTAGAAATGTTCCACAAACCTCCACCCCCCTATATAAAACATTATGCAGACTGAACAAGTTTGTAACTACAGGAGGCCGGAGGCCAATCAAAAAATTAACTCACTAGTTCTGTAAAGCAATAATTTATCTATCTATTCATCTATCTAGCTATTATCTATCTATCTATCTACCTATCTATCTGTCTCTCCCTCCCTATCTGTCTGCCTGCCTGCCTGCATGCGTGTGTGTGTCAGTTTTTGTCAGAACTATATTAGTCAGTGCCATCATGTGGTGACCCCTGGGCAGCTGTTCACAGAGTGATTGGTGAAAGTAGTCTAAAGCTGACTGTAGTGCTGGATTAGTGTGAATAGGAGAACAGGGCATCGATTGATGATGTTACTCAGATAATCCCAGACCTTCCCGCTCAAGAGGGATTTATAATCCTCTCAAGTTAGAAATAATCATCTTGCACTTAGAACAAGAAAGAGAAAATTTGGTTGGTTGTGGAGGGTTGGTACATAGAATATTAGATCAATGGTGGATGTGGAAGGTCCCATTGCCATAGCCAGTCAAGCCTAGAATAATTGTAGAGGGGAAGAAAGAAAGGTTGACTTGAGTGTCAGAGTGCTAGATAAACATAAGATAAATGTGGTAGCATTGCAGGAGACTAAATGGTTTGGGAATGAAGTGTATAGAGTGGGAAAGAGTGTAATTTTGACTGCAGGAAAAGAAATTCCAGTAGCAGGGGAATATGTGCTCAAGGGAGAGGGTGTAGCTTTGGTAGTAGGGGAGAAGGCAGTCAGAGCTTGGGAAATAGTGGAAAGCATAGAACCCATGGCTGATCTCAGTGTGTCTGCAGCTGGGGAGGAAGGAGTCTCATAGGATGCATATATTCTCTTGCTATGCACCTAGTTGGGTGACTGCCAGATCAGTTAAGGATGAGTTTTATACTGACTTGGATGCTGCATTGTCAGGTGTCCACATGTGTGGGCTCAAGGGAAGTGGTAGATGATCACTGGGATGGGGTGAGTGGGCCACATGCCCACGATGTGATGAATGAGGTGGGAGAAAACTGATAGTTTTCTTGTCAAGTCACCAAGCCACACTCTGCAACACATGGTTCAGGAAGAAATCCATCTATAAGCAGACATGGCAGCACACAAAGAAAAAACATTGGCATTGCAAAGATCACATCATGATGCATCAGAGAAACAGAAGGGTGTGCATGTAAGTGTCTGTGAAGAGAGGGTCTGAATGCAAACAGACCACCAACTTTTGTGTGCTATGCTGAGGCTGAAGGGGCCCTTTATGGGAAGAAATATACAGAGGAGAAAGAGAGAAGGATTGATGTTTGATTGATTGAGGACAGAATGGATGGCAAGGATGAAGGGAGTGACCAGTCCATGAAAGCACTGTTTCAGGAATGGGTACTGACAAGGGCTGCAGATTATTGGCCTTTACATAATTCGGTGGAAGAAAAGTGGAGTGCCTTGCATACTTCAATGGCTGAGGCGGGGAAACAAGTGCTGGGAAAGATGAGATAAGACATCCAAATTGGTTCCAAGAGTCAGTGAGTGAACTGAAGCCAGCACTGCGGCATAGAAATAGAATGTAAACACTGCGGCTCTCAACAGGGAAGAAGGAATACTTGTGTGAGGTTCAGACAGCCAGAAGTGATGCAAGGAGAGCTATCAGGGAGGCTAAGATCAAGTGGTTCAAGGAGAAGGTTGAGGAGAGGCAAAGAGTGAGCTCTTTGGTGGGAAACAAGTATGGCAGTGCATCAGAGATATGCAATATGGGAGAAAGGGACTAACTCCATTAAAAAAATGTGACCATCATGGATGGGAATGGAGACCCCTATACCTCACCACAAGCACAGCAGCAGAGATGGAGGAGACATTTCACAAAAGTGCTCAATGTACAGAGTGAGTTCGATGAGGAAGAAATGGATTGAGTGAAGCAGCAAAATGTGAAATTTGAGAAACTGAGGAATGGAGGGGCACTAGGAAGCCCTCAGATTCTGCCTGAGATGTTGAAAGCTGTAAGTGGCAGTCATGAATTAAAGCTGAAGTTGCTGAACCTAATATACTCCATATGGGAAGATAGAAAGGTACCTCAGGAGTGGATAGATGTGATCTTGATCCCAATCCTTAAGAGAGGCAACTTAAGTATCTGTGACAATTGGAGAGAAATATCAGTTAGGTGTTGTTAATGGTTGCAAGAATTATTCAGATGAGACTACAGAGTGTGACTGGATAAGAACTTCCTGAATCCCATGTGGCTTCAGGAAGGGATGAAGATACACTAATATATTCTTCACAGTCTGACAGTTGGTAGAAAAGCAATAGAACATGGCATAAAACAGTATTTTGTGTTTGTTGACCTGAAAAAGGCCTTCAACTCTGTACCACGAACAGCTCTATGGATGGCCTTGAAGAAGTTGGGAGTGCCGGACCAGCTGGTGGATATAGTCAAGTCATTTCATGAAGGAATGAAAGCTAGGATGAGAACAAAGGGGGACTTATTGGGAACGCTTGATGTTGAGAATGGCCTAAGACAGGGTTGCACACTTGCCCTGACCTTGTTCAATATATATACTTGTCTTGTGGCTGAAAGATGGTATGTAAGAGTGCCTGAAATAGATGTGATTGGAGTTAGAGTGAAGTATAAATTTGATAGAAACTATTTAGAAGGTACACTCAGAATGGGTCACATTATACGCTAAGAGAATGCTAGTTTGCTGATGATGTAGCTTTACTTGGAACAACAAGAGAAGGGATAGAACTGGCAATATGGACATATATAGATGTTGCAAACTCCATTGGGCTGACGGTCAGCCTCCAGAAGACTCAGTTTATGGTGGTTGGAAGAGAAATAGAGGTAAAAGACATGGCACTGATTGCTATGGAGGGTGTAGTCATTGAGTGTGTGGAAAACTTATGCTACCTCGGAACAGTGATTGTAGCTAATTGCATAATTGATAAAGAGATTGATAGAGGGATTTCTAATGCGTCCAAGGTATTTGGTGCATTAAAGAGGGCAGTCTTTAAAGATGCAAAATCTTTCAGTGACAACTAAGAGACTTGTCCACCAAGCCTGTGTCCTGTCAGTCCTGTTATATGGTGCAGAGAGCTGGATGCCTCAAAGAAAATATCTGGATAATTTTAACAGTTTTCACCATGCATGTGTCTGAGTGATCTTGGAAATTACGAAGGAGGAGCAGTGGGAACATTGAATATCATCTGCTACAACAAGAAAAATGTGGGGTGATCTTGAGATGGCTTCTGCAATGGTGAGAAAGCGTAGAATAGCTAGGACATTTTTCTAGAATGCCTGAACAGAGAGCGCCAAATGATAGCCTTTTTTTCCATTGGCTTGATCATTGTCACCCACAAGGAGGCCCAAGGCAGAGATGGAAGGATGTGTTGTGGAGAGATATGGTGCTGAAGATCTCTGAGGGAAGTTGGTATGAGGATGCAAGATCAAGGAGTCCATGGTATGATCTATATACAGCCTGTCTTTAACAACAGCAGATGCAGCAACAGAGTGATAGAACCTGTGGTAAGAAGAGGGATGTGCCCTGTGAAACATATGAAACATGGTTCTGGAGGGAGAGGGACTGAGCTAGACATAACTGTATTGAGGAGAGAAAGAGACCAGTTTCTCAACAAAGTGGTGCTGCCTATTGTCAGAAATGCTCTTGCTGGTTCAGAAGTAAAGGGGGGCTGGCAGTTCATTACTGTGCTGCTCTAAGTGGTGTAGGAGAAGCAGGCACATCAACTAATGCCCTCAGATCAACAGGACACACAAATCATCTTGCACAACTTAAAGAAGTAGTATGTACATTGTGTGGAAGGTCCTTTACAAGGGGAAGAGACTTGACACGTCACAAGTGTCTAGAGGAGAGATTGAACCAGTACTGTAACAAGCAGGCTCACTGCAGTGCAGTGTATATGGGAGGGATTTCAAAAGCATATGCGGATAGGCTGTACACAGGTGTAGGTGTGTGAGTAAGGACAGGACTCTTGACTTTAGCTAACTTCTCTTTCTTGCTCCCTCTAAATTTGAAGGTTATGTGACTGTATGGCAGTGAATTGACAGGTCAGGAGTGTGTGTGGATGGGCGTGTGTTTGTGTGTGCATGGGTGTGTGATGTGGTGTTTGTGTGTACATTTAGTGTCTGCCTCTCCATTCTGTAATATAACCACTAGGATCTAGAGAACCCAGTGGGTCATTAGGGTTTGGTGTGAGCACTTGGAAGAGTGGGAGATCACTTTTAAATATTAAAATTTTGAATTGATGAAGTTAAAAAAAATTATCTACCTTTTAATTTCACATTCCTAATTAATTATTACAATTGTTTGAATGATTCAAGTACACTACAAACCACACTATGTGAAACACTTAATCACTCCCTAATGAATTCAGTAAAACTGTGAAGCACATAATCTTCTACAAAGAAAAAAAGATGTAGAAATGTACATAGCGTCTTGTGGGATTCCATCTTTGGATGCTGCTAGTTTATTGTTTGAAAACACCAATGTTTGTTGCTAAGACTATGTGGTTACAAGTAAGTACTTTTTACTGTATAAGCGCCCAAAAGGTGTAAGTCTTACCACAACTTTAACCTCATCTTACTGTTCTAAACAATTATTTAGCCTGGTCTAAAACACCATGCTTAATAAATATTATATTAATTGTTTTACCACAGGTCTTAGTGCAGACCAAACTTGTTTTTTTTGGTTTTGTTTTTTTTAGTAGCCAAAGGTGTCTTGGTGATGTCTTCACTATACCCTTTTGGAGACAAGTGTGGACTGTGGTGTGTCGAACAACCTAGAAGGCTTTTACATTCTTGTAAGCATATGCCAGATAATACATTTATTTGGTAGCTCCTCCTCCCCTGATTGAGCAAAGATACTCTATCCAGAAAACAGCAAACATTGGTTATGCAGCACCAATAGATACAACAAACAGTGAATAGATACAACAAACAGCAGTGCTGACAGGTGTTTGCCCTTGCTTATGTATGTCTGTTTGTTCATAGCTTTAGCATAACTTATCTGATTGGTCATGCAATATTCCCTTATAAGGGAAAACTTCTGGCAAGCTCATATGGTATAAAAGGATTCCCCTTGTGTCCTATGAAGTGATCTAGTTGAAGTTATGGACTTTGTGCATGCGCTGCTCTATGTTTCCAAGACTAGTTTGTTCCAAGAAGTAGTGTGGATGAATGGCAACACTAATTCCTCCTTGTGTCCATATTCCTGCTTCTAAGGATGGCAAGCAGTGCTGCTCTGCAGTCACTCAGATGCACTGCCAGCAAGGGTTGGCCTCATCAGTAGGACTGCTGGAGGAATGGACAGCCTCAGCTTGCTATGTAAGTGTGGGATAGCTTAGAGTGGTATATTCATTTCAGCTGTTGTGTGGTACATATGCCATATTTCTTAACTTTTTTGGCAGGGTAGAATATATTGGGTTCATATTACTGAGACTCCGGGACTCAATTATACTTCTAGTTATAATTTAACAGAAGCTAGCCACTTAGTTACAGTTAAAGAGGTAACCATGTGTGATAGTTGATAAAAGTACTGCCAAAATTATTCTTTAATTTTGATTTTGTGTTTGAGGTGTCTAATTGGACTTCAAATATGGTAACGTTTATCAATACATGCTAAAGCATGTGGAAATGTTAGCTTAGCACCTCGACTAGCAGTGGTATACTGCACACACACATAACTATGTTTAGTCATATTTTATTTTTAGGTATTCTCCTGATCTCAGTAACTACATTTGCTACTGCACTTACTACTCTCCATATTGGCTTCTCCCTCCAATTGTTGCTACTGTTATCATCTACATTTCATTGTCTCATTTACACGACTGCGGCAGCTAGAGTAAGTACAAGATAAGATAATGCATAATGATACAATTTTTATATTTTTATTTTATAAGAACAAAGTGAGAGACATTATTTTATAAGAACGAAGTGAGAGACATTATTGAGTAACAGTTGGTCTCTAGTGGAGTGGATAGTGTGACTTCACTGTCGTTATGTGATGTGTCCTACTATTGGACATCTCGATAGCCATTGCTTGATGGATGTTTTCTCATCTCATAATGAATCTAAAATTTTTTCCTTCACTTTTGTAGTGACCAGTCCATGTAAAAGGATAAGTGACACTCAGTACATCAGCTGAACACTGCCATTTTAGTTGCAGTGTCACATGTTTGGCTTCCGTCAGAGAGAGAGTTTTTCCTCCTGCAGAGTGGCCTCATATTTGTCCACTCTCATGATCCCTTAGGATAAAGAGACAGGAAGCAGAGACTAGACTTGATGTAGCCTTTATGTGAGTCAGAGATGCCTCCTATTCAGCTTCCCCCCCCCCCCCCCCCCCCCCCACCCCCCACTTATTTTCTATCACTGCCTGAAAGTATAACCCTAGATATACACTTACCTCAGCTTTTGGAGTGTGATATAACAATTATAAGCACGCTATTAGGATTGTAACACTGTCAAGCCCAGTAAGTTAGTAATGGTGGAAAGAGGATGAAGAGAATGGTACAAATGCAGTATCCATCATGTTATGGGTGTTAGAGATTCCAATATGTTGGGTCATCATAATCTTATGTTCACCAGTACTCTCGATGAACTTCATTTATTGTTAATCTGATTAATCTGGGAGGATATTTTTTTTGGAATCTGGGAGGATTTTTTTGTTGATTGAATTAAAAGAAGACGCTAATAACTGCCCATCTTGCTGAATAAAAATAGCAGCTTAGTTCTTAGATCATTGACTTATATTTTAGCAACACCATTTTCCTAGCATTCAGATCATCTATCTCATTATATCAGTATCATGAGCTTCACTGCTTATTGCTGCACTTTATTTGATGTTGAATATAATCATCTATCCTCCTTTACTGCATTTATCTCTCAATTTGTTGTTCAATGAACTAGAGGACTTTTCTGAGTGATGAGGAATACTTTAATGCCACTACCTTCTTTGGAGATCCAAGGAATGAATGAGCAACCAATGATTATGTTCTGAGAAGTTTAACAATTTTTAAATAATACCTTTTGATTTATTTGTGATTAAAAAATCTTTTAAAAATCTTCCCATTATTCTACCTTGTAAACCAATATTGGGTGAACTATAAAGGTTATAAACAAGATGGGGATTACAAGGAGTAATATTACTCAAAGAAAGAGTCAAACATAAATGAAGGTCCTGAGTATTGAACATTATAGAGTGTGAAACCTTCTCTTTCGAGATCCCTACCCTGACATATTCTTAAAAGTTTAGCATCAACAGTTTGCAAACACACAGACATGCTGATTGGTCCGGAAGCTTCTGGAAAAAAAAAATCGAAGTCTTAACTATGAATGTCTCATTTCTTCTTCATAATTTGCTTCTTGAAAAGTGTTGTTCATACTTTTTCTACAGCATAGAAATTGTTCACAAAGTAATATAAAAGCACATTTTCTTTCGTGCAGTAACTAAAATGAATTTTTCTGAATTGTTTCAAATGTTGCTAAGCTACTCTGATTTGTATATAAGGAAAACCTGGGCTTTTTCTAAAATTTGACAATTCGAGTTTTAATCTGACTACCTAGGTATATATTTTATACATTTCCCCCACCCCCCCTCGCTGTGGCTCCTCCTCTTCCTCCAGCACAGGCTTGTCATCATAAATAAATATAAATAAATTAAACTGATAAGCAAACTTACATGAATAGGAATTACTATTCTATTTTATTATTTTCACTAACTTCCTGCGTGCCTGCCTTCCTGCATGTGCAACAAAATATAAACTTTCAGTGTGAGTTAAAAATTTCAAAAAAATGTTGAACAAAAAAGTTAAGGACTAAACAGACCTACAATAACATTCAGCATAAAACAATTGAATTGTAGGAAGTGGAGTCTGCTCTGTACGAGCAGTGAAACTGGTAAAGGTGTTTCATTTTATTCCAGAGTATCTGGCATCACAACTAAAAATAAACAATAGTTTATCTGTACTTTGAGCCTGCAGTAATCCAATGAGGCAATATTAACTAATGACTGTTGATTGTAAATATTTTATCAATAATTATTCCTAATTTTTTCTAACTTTTCATTACAGAGGTTGTGGACTCTTGATGTAGTTCTGAAATGAACTTTTTTGATATTCCTGTAATTTATATGATATGGATGATGCAAGACAAGCACTATGGGTGCTGTCCCAGTGCATATAGGAGACTCTTATGCATGAGAACTCATTGTATGAAGAAAAATCCTGGTAATAACTGGTAGTTTCTTCTTTGGTGCACATTAAAAAAACATTGCAGCAAGCAAGTTTTACTTCCCTCCATTGATTTGGTGGAAAACGTAGGTGTTTGAAGAAATGGAAGAAGGAAGAAGATGGACCGAAATTATCAGTGAGACACTGAAATATGAAATATGAATAAATGTCTGAACAAAAGCTCTCACTCCTTGCCTTGTCAACTGTTAGTGGTGTATGTGGAGTGTTATTAGGTTATGATAGATTACTAGGTAAGAACAATTGATAGAAATTTTAAAATCTTGACAGGCAAGAGAAAAAGAAATTCTTCCATTAACAGTTAGCATACCATACCATACCTGAATTCTGTATTCCTTACTATATGGACTAGGAAATGACTTAGTTGCCAGCATAGGCATGAGGGAAGTCCATCCTTCCACTACTGCCTGTAGATTTTGCTACACTCAGAGAAGACTTAGATAGGAATCCTACCAGAGAAGACTCTGAGAAGAATTGGAGGAGAAAATCATAAGTATGAAAAAAAAGCGCTGTGAATGTTATGAAGGCTCACAAAGACTCTTGGTAACAAAACAACAATGCGTGTTGTCAAGCAAAAAAAATGTGCATTGAATGTTGTGCAATGCCGCACTTTTCACAAAGTCTGTGTTTTCCTCTCCCTGGTAACACGAAATCTGTGCAAATCTCAGTGCCCTCTTTAGATCCTTAGGGAGCGAATTTACATGGTACATTTATCATCTCTGTGTGAACTTTATCGTAATCCTTGAAGAAAGCATTAATGATAATACAATATCTGCGATGTACAACCTTGAAAACAATGCAAATTTAATTAGCTATTATCAGTCTGTATTCTCTAGTTACTACCTTTGCATGCAAGTGGTACCAGTGTACAGATACAAGTATACATTTTTACGTACACATGATATGCATATGCAGCTTCACTGCTAATTTTAATTTTCCATTTCATTGCTCAGCTTCACTGCTCCAAACTTTTCAGTACCACACTTGTTTCAGTAAGCAAGAGGAAATCTTCTGAGTTCCATATTAATTTTTTTTTACTTCCGCATGCATTTTCTTTCAAGATATTGATGAGCTACTTTATTTGTCTATCTCTATATAGGGGAAACCTGAGCTTTTGAACCAGCCGATTCAAATTTTAATTGAATAATTTAAATATCTTATACATTTTTACCTGCAACCTTTTTTTTCGTTAATTCAATGTCCCACAGATGTGCTTAAAAAAAAACTCCTAAATCCACTTAGTTATACATATTATACATGAGATATTAGATTTATGTGAGATTAAATTGTATAGATCTGCTCCATATTATAGATGATTATCTATAGACTCTTGAGCTCTCTCCCCATTCCTTTAATATGTTCCACAGAGAGTGTTGCTGCTACTGAAATCCTCACTGCATTGCCCATCCTGGTGGTGACTGGATTCGTTATAAGATAATGTTTGTTGGTCAACCAGTGCCTTGATTATCGAAGTGAAGTAACAATTGGCTTCTGTTTACATAAATTTGCATGGAATTATTGACCTATTTTATGGCATGTCTGCAGACAAGTTAGCAATTAACTGGACATTGCACATTTTTGTGTACAACATACAATTCTGTATCAAAGGTACTATTTATCGTCTTCCTAAATTTCGTTTTGGGGATGTTAGTGGCTGTAATGGGATCGTCTCAGACATGTGGAGAGAAAGAACCTAAAGTTAATTATATTTGAAGTATTCCCATATAAACTTTTACACAAAATACTGTTACAATGCAAGCATGCACACCCTTGTGTTCTCTTAAAAATAGAGCTGACAAAATTATGATCATAAAACTCAGAAAAGAAAACAAGGAATTAAACATTACAGTAGTCCTTACAGCCAGTGTTAATGCATGCACGAGATAATAATGAAGTCTAACCAAAAATAATACTATCATTCCAGAGTATCTTGCGTCACAACTCACAAAATAGACGATAGTTCTTTGCAAAAATTGGGCAAAATAACATTGCAGCAGGCAAATTATAATTTCCCTACATTGGTTTGGTAGGAAATGTGGGTGTTTGAAGAAATGAAGAAGGAAGTGGACCAAAATGGTCAGTGAGACACATATTAATATTGGGTGTATTATTCCAGAAATGGGAGTCATTGGAGTAGAGACAAATGTCTGAGCAAAAGCTCTCACTCCTTGCCTTGTCAACTGTGTGGTATGTGGTTGTGATGAGGTTAGGTGTGATGACAAACCTCAATTTACCATTACCAGTTGAGGAACTTTTCGAGCTAGGAAAAGAATAATTAATGCAAACATGAGTCAGTTGCATACACTATTGAATGCTGACATGAAATGGGTGAATCCTTTAGATGTAGTAGCTGAGATGGGCTTCTAATGTCATGTTCTCTCTGAGGATGCTATGGAACTCATTGTCAATGTCTCCAAGAATATTCTTAATTCATCTTTCTTTTTTTTTTTAATTGTTTGCATTATTAATTTATTTGCATGGGTGCTTTTTGTTTTTATCGTGCTGAAGTTCCACACCCATTTTGGTTAAAGAAATAAAGAAAGGAGGAAGAAAGGAATTTATGTTTAGGATTTCTACGCTAACTCACTAGTTCAGTTGCCTATGTGGAGAATTCCAGATCAGGGATGGAGATGACCTGTGGTGAGAGCTCGCACCAAGTTTTTTTGTTGGTGATGTGCCGCACTTTTCCACGAATTCCATGTGTAACACGAAATCTGTAACATGCTAAATCTGTGTTGTTGCTTTTTGAGGGATTTTTTTGAAGTTTTTTTTGGGGGGGGGAGGGGTTTTCCCCCCTTGTTTACACAGGCCCAGAATTGTAGCTTGTGCAAATCTCAGTGTCTTCCTTTGATTCCGAGTGAATTCATTGTCTATCTGTGTGAACTTTATTGAAGAAAGAATTAACGGTATATACAATATCTGTGATATACAATCTTGAAAACAATGCAAATTTCAGCATATAATTTTCTTACTTAGCTTTCATCAGTCTGTATTCACTGTAGAATATTAGTTATCAAACTACCTTTGCATGCAAGTGGTACCCAGTGTACACGTGATATGAATATGCTGCTTCATTGCTAGTTTCATTGTGTGTGTTTCACTGCTCAGCTACACTGCTCTGTTTCATTGCTCAGCCAATTCAAGTATCTGAGAGCTTACCTTGGTAGTTTCATGAAGTCTAAATGTTACTTTCTTATTCCTTCTGATTTTGCTTCTCCTCCTCCAACTGAAGCTCCTCCTCCTTCAACTCAAGCTCCACTTCCTCCTCCATCTCAGCATCTTTGAATTATACACATTGTAAAGTATTCAAAAAAATATGTGAAAAAACCCTAGTATAATGCTTGTTAGGATAGAGTCACATCTCAGATTACTGCGTTCTCAGTACTCATTTCAACTACTCCAGACATCTCTGTGTATGGTCTTCTAATGTGGAATTACAAATGATATCTTAAACTTAAAGTTGACACATTACAACTATGAAACACAGGACAGAATATTAGGAAAGAGATTACTGCCAATGTTAGCTCATGCATGATAGAAGATGAAGTCATACATTCCACAAGTCATTTACTTACTTGGTTCAACCCAGAATATCACCTTCCTAATCTTCTCTCTGGTTACTTTCATGAGGGGACCACTCAAATTGAAGAAGTAGTTTATTCTATGGTGGTCATATTCACACTGGTTGAATGACATGTCAGCACGAAAATGAATTATCTACTCACTAGAGCTCAAAATAGATTTTTGGTCATCTCTACTTTGATCCTTTAATAATTGAATGAGGTAATATCAACTAATAACTGTTCATAGCATATTATTTATCAATAACTATTCCTTTTTTTTTTCTAATTTCCTTGATGACATTATCAAATGTCACAGGAGTGGCCAATCCTAGCCTATTTGTGGTCATGTTAGGCAGTGGTGTGTTTATAGGAGGATGGTGCTGCATAGACTAGGGGAGATTGGTGAGTGACGTGTAGAACATGCAGCAGGGATTGGGTGGTGAGTGGGAGCTAGCCCTTGACTTTCATGTCATGAATACTCATATCTAATGTACTCAGTTGCACACTGTAGCAAACTTAAATATATAATAAATTTATACAGCTAATGACGCAATTCGTTCTTTGTTGCAGTATCCAAGAAAAATTCTTGTTGTCGCAAACTACTTCTGCCTCTCATTCCAAGTCATTGAATAGCTTGGTCCAACCCAGAATGTCACCTCCTTATCTTCTCTCTTGTTACTTCCATGAGGAGAACACTCAATGTCCAATAATGAAAGTGGAATTGAGGGTGTGTAATCGGAATGATGCAAAGAAGTGTCCAGTGGTTCAACATAAGGTCCAATACTCCAAGCTGTCTCATCCCTTCCTTGAGTTGTTTGCAATACAAATGGATATTTCTTCTTTGTTCTTCAAGTTTTATATTTGTGGATGGCATTGATACACCATGATATAGTCAGCAGATATTTAGGCACAAGTTTCTCCTCTTCCAGAACAGAATGCTTGAATGGTGCACACATTGATGCAAGTTAGGAGTGAGTGCTGCCTTGTTCTCAGTATTCACTCCAACTGTTCCAGTACTACTAGACTCATGCAAACGGTGGTTGAAGTGCTCTGTGCTATTTCTGCCACAGATGCCAAAAATCCATCAAATCTAGACATACACTAGAAAAAAAAAAGCAGTTTTGACAGTTCACTTATTCACAACTGCAGGTAAATATGTATGTATAAATTGTTTTATTAAGTCTGCTATTTCACTTCTTGATTGCAGTGCATATAACTGTAAGATAGGAAAAATTAAAATTTTGTATTTTATGCTTGCATGTAGTTCAGAACAGGTTGTTTTTTTAAATTTAATTTATATTTCTAGTTTTTATTTTCTTGTTGTTCTGACTTGTTGTCTTCTCTTTCGTCCAGCTGTTATTTTCCTTTATCCTTTCTGTCTTGGCGTTTTCTTTTTTCGAACCACCTATTTAAATCCACTTTTGGTACCCCCAAGCTTCTGGCCAGTGAAACTTTCTGTCGGTTGTTGGGCTGTGCTTGTCTGGATTCTCTCTCCATCATTCCCTCAATTTGTTATTAGTGGAGGCTAGTGATTTTTTTCTTTTTCTTTTTAGGACTTGCCTTCTTTTTCTCCTTCATCCTGGTCCCTTCACTTTTAGGCAGCTTTCTATCAGATGATGAGCTTCTCTTAGTCAGCCATAGTCATAGTCAGCCTTCTCCTTGGGAGAATGCTATTGTTAGGTTTATCTCTCTTTCTGTTGCATAGCATGTGAGTTACAGTACAGTACACAGTTCATTAGAGAATGTGTGTCATCTATACAGTGCAGTGTGTAATCGGTGTTCCCCCCAGGAGAAGGCTCTTGTTAGTTTTACTCTCTTTATTCTGAGTATTCCATAGTACACAGTTAGTAGTACATTACTAGTAGTTGGAAAAGGGAAGGTGGGATGGTGGCTCTTCCTCAGCAGACCATTCCCTGTGGGTTAAGAGTGAATTCTAGTGGTATGGGTAGGTAGGCTCAAGGGTAACTGAAAAGCGTGTGAAAAGTTTGATGTTTTTCTCACACCTCACATCCCGGAAAAGGCATGTGGGAAAGTATCCAATCTGGGCAAGTACAAGATGGAAGGAGTTGATCGCAATGCATTATTCATGATATGTAAAAATAATTGCTAGAAACAATACATTTCTTGACATGTAATATGAACATACAACTCTTATTCTTTGATATCTGTGGGTTCATCATATACACTGGTAAGTCTTCCAAGGCATGGATGAGGGCAGGACCTAGGTAAGAGCTTCAGCCCATATCTGCCTATCCACAGCTCATCAGACAAGGATACCAAAGGACTGGAGGGACATGAGGGTCAGGTGATATTAAAGCAATAGAAGTGGATCTCTGCTCTGAGGTGGATGGTGTTCCAGAAAATACCTCATCCATATTATTCAATTGAAAGATATTTTTATCATATTCCCTTTCTGTATTTTGAACTTCCAGGGGTTTTTTGGAAATCGTAGTGCTTGGAAGATTGATTCTGAAGTGGTGCCTTGCCCCAGGACTTGGCAGATGTATAAAAAAAAACAACCTTACTTTTGTACTTATGTCATAGATCTTTAACAGACACATGGCATGGTTGAAACACATACACTGCTACATGCTTTCAGAATTTCTGGTGCACAAATGCTTTTGAATGGTCAGCAAAATAATACCTTTTGCAATGTTCAGGCACACAGCCAGGATGGGGGGAAAGCAATGGGCTGAGGCATAGTTCTTTATGAATAGAGTCACTCTTTACATTCTCCACTTTCTGTATTTAGAATACCAACTCACATTTTCTTTTGCTTTACAACTGATGTTACTCTTATTGCAGAGAGCAAGAAAGTCCATCAAATCCAGTTCTGCATACGACTGAAATTGCCACTCCCATGCACAGCTTGAATGTGAAGGAAATAATTTGCATCATCTACAGTCTTTCTGATGTTATTTTTAAAAATTTGCCTTTAACTTAAGAATTGTGGTTAAATAAATATATTTGTCCACTTCCAACACCTTACCAGGTCCTCGAAGTTAGACATCACAGGCTGTATTGTTAACTTTGTTTCTTGGTTGGCATCCTTGGAAGGATGCTGGCATACCCAGCAGTGATGGAGGAACTACTTGTGCAGAGATGTCCTTGACTTTGTGAAGAAGGTCCTCTCATGAATGCTCTTCATAGCTCTGCACTGAGGACATCTGTGTGATATTGTCAGTTTCATCACCCCACTTTCCCATACACATAGCAATGCTATGCAGTCATATTTAGCTTCTGCACTTTCTAATACTTTTTTCATGGACTATAGTCACTGGTCCATTTGCTTCTCTGCAGATAGTGTGTCCACTGCTGATATTCCAGCTCCAGAAGGTGTTATATTTTGGAGTAAGTGCTCACTTATCTGCTGTCCATTATCCTGCTTCGACAGTGACTTCCAAACATGTTGAAGAATGTCTCCATCTCTCTCATTCAGTAAATTTGTGGAGAGTCAGTCAGATGCGTCATTAGTGGGAGATACTTAGTGGGAGGTGACTTCATCATCTAATTTGGATTTCTCTGTGCTACCTCTAAAGGTTGCTATATTCTCCTATCCAGTTAATCATTACATCAGAAGACAGAAGAGAAGTAGTGGATTAGGGAAAAGTTTGATACTTTCCCAATTGGAGACTGGGCATATCCAGCCATGGAGCCCTATTTAGCATGATATTCTTGGTTGATTGAGGGGATAATGTTAGGTTATCACACTTCTCTGCTACACTTCATCATAAAATTAAGCTATTAGCCAGGAGGGTCAGCTTGGTCTTCCATTTGGACTGATGTTGGTTTGCCATATGTTATGAATGTCTGCACTCTCCATTACCTACTGAAAGACCTACACTGAAATTTCATAAAATCGGTCTAGCCCCTTTGAAATGGCCTTTACCTGCCTATAATATCACTATCAATTAAGTTTGGCCAGGATATTTTCCAATATTTTGGTTTGCATACAGAAGGAATCAAATTTTTTATTTATCATATCTCTAAGATTCAAGAGATCTTTGAATGTCAGAATGAAATCATCTCAACCTGTTTTAATATTCAGATTATTTCATAGCAAGAAAAATACGTGCAGAATATTCATATGCCAGACATTGAAAAGGGTTATCATTGGAGCACAAAGAACCCATTATTAAGTGAAATATGGACATGCTCTGTATGGAGTCATACTAGTCAGATGGGCTAGGAAATGATTTAGTTGCCAGCATGGGCACGAGGGAAGTTTCTAGATGATAGAAGGGTTAGGAGGACCAAATGATGATTTTGAAGACCCATCCTTCCACTACTTCATGTAGATTGTGCTACACTCAGAGAAGACTTATATAAGAACACAATCTATATTTGTAGCTTGTATAAAGCTCAATGCCCTCCTTCAATTTTGAGAGATCAAATTTATGCTGTGAATTTATCATTTCTCTGTGTGAACTTTATCATAATCCTTGAAAAAAAACATTAAAAATGTGTACAATATCTGAGTACCCAGTGTACAGGTTCCAGTATATATTTTGTACGTACACATGATATTTATACGCAGCTTCACTGCTGTTTTCACTATTCTATTTCACTGCCACACTTATTGGGAAACTTGAACTTTTGCTTAAATCAGCTAAATTCAACTTTTAAAACAAAAGTGAACATGTGATTAGGTCAGTGTTTTCAGAAATACCATTTTTGGCATTTTTTAGCTTACACACAAAGAGAAAGCCAAATGGGATCCATCCCATGTAATTCACAGTAAAGTTGTGTATTGTACCCAGAATCTGTGGCATCTTCTGCTCTGCTGATATTCCTGCTCCAGAAAGTGCTGTGCATCCTCCTGCATTGACTGGGTCCTCAAACATGTAGAGGAATGCTTCCTCTCATCCAGTCCTGAGTCAGGACAGGTCATTGAGGGGGAGGCAAAGCTGCCATACGATGTTAATCTCATTGTGCTTCATCTAAAGGTTGAGTAGTCTTGCCTTCTGCTGATCGTGATGTCGGAAGAGAAGAAATAGGCTGGTATGTAAAGAAAATTTAGGTAGTTTGACAACCATTGGTGACCAAAATTCTTAACTGACTATTGTAAGCACTTTTGGTGCATGTACGAGTTTCAAAGCTTTTCTATTAAGGCAATGTCTGACTTGCAGCATTGCAGCATCACAGACTCCACCTTTATCTTCACTGACAATATTTATAGTGTGATGTCAATGTGGTCTCTAGATGTGCTATACAGCTGCCATGATTCAAAGTACCTGACCTCATATTTAAAGATAACTTGTGTCAAGTCACAATTTCTTGTTATAAATCATTTTTCCTCTATCCCCATTTTATTTACTAACAAGAGTGCATGTGTTTCATTTATGTTTGTGTTTTATTCCATTGTGCTAGGTATCCAAGGTGGTGGTGTGTGATGAGATCTGCTCTCACACAAGACAGGCATAACAGAAACCAATCAAATGTAAGTTCCTTTAAATTATATTCTCATCTATTGATATAATGCATTGTTAGACTAGGAATAGGTGTACACAGGAAATGGTAGGGCTCAAATGCTTACATGTTTGAACAGTGTTTCACGAATCACCTAACCAACCATTTAACAATAACACAACTTGTAAACAATTCCTTTGGTTCATGAATCTAAACACACCATTGGGCATTGTGGAGCTTTGAAGAAAATTACCCAACTCAATAAATCAGTAAGGAGAGGTGAATAGGATTTTGTGATTGCATAGTCAGTCAGGATACTTTGACAGAATAGAAATATATACTGATATTATCACATTAAGTATTAATTTTCCAATTGTTTTGCCCACTGTCATTTTTTGTGGCTTAGACTTTACTTGGCTTGGCATGATGTATGACAAGATTTGATTAGCACAAAGTTGTTCCTTCTTCTTGTCCACCCCCAAAAAAAAACAACACAATCACCATAACTACAAATTTGACTCATCTCTGCTTGCCTGCAGGTCATAATTTGCTGTATTTCATTAAATTGATTTTTGAACCTTGCAGAAAGATTGGTGCATAATGTTTCATTAAGTAGCCTTGTGTTGACGACCCTTTTAAAAATTCTCCAGACTGGCTGGGTGGAGCAATGCATCTCTGAGATGGACACACACATCTTTACTTTATGTTACAATTAGATTCTGTTTACTTAAATTTGCGTGGAATCATCGACTAACTATTTATGGCAGTGTCTGTAGCAGTAGTTTTAGCAATTTACTGGATGTTACACATTTCTGTAGACAACATACAATTGTGTATCAAAGGTACTGTTTATCATCTTCCTAAATTCTGTCTTGGGGATGTTGGTGGCTGTAAAGGGAATGATATCAGACATATGTGGAGAGAATGAGCCAAAGGTGAATTATATTTGAAGAATTCCCATAACACAAAACACTGTATATAATGCAAGCATACACACCCTTGTGTTATCTTAAAATTAGAGCTGACACATTATGATCATAAACTCCAAAAAGAAGATAAGGAATTAAACAATACAGTAGTCCTTACAACCAGTGTTAACGCATGCACGAGATAACAATGATGTCTTACCAAAAATAGTATTATCATTCCAGAGTATCTGGAATCACAACTCAAAATAGACAATTGTTCTCCTGCAGTTTGCAAAAGTTGGGCAAAATAACATAGCAGCAGGAAAGTTATGCTTTTCCTACATTGGTTGGGAGAATGGAAAAAGAAAGTAGATGAACCAAAATTATCAGTGAGACACGTGTTAATATTAATATCATGGTCACTATTCCAGAGAATGTTGTTTGGACTTTCTTTTTTCCTCAGAGTCATTGGAGTAAAGACAAATATCTGAGCAAAAGCTTTCACTCCTTGCCCTATCAACTGTGTGTGGTGTGTGGAGTGTGATGAGGTTGTGTGGAGTGTGATGAGGTTGTGTGGTGACAAACATCAATTTACTATTTCCAGTTGATGAACCTTTATTCAGGATTGTGCCATTTCTAAGGTGTATGCCCTCCCCGATGGCTGCCATGCCTTGTCCAAAAATAGGACAAAAGATTTCAAAATAGACCTCATCAAATAATATATCAAATAGATCTCATCAAATAATATATAGATTTCATCAAATAATATAGATGTTTCAACATCTTTATCAGTATTTTTAAGTGAGATGAACGAAATGTGCAACAAATAGGTTATTTATAGAATTTCAGATATGTGATCTGATTGGTCGAATCTTATGTGGAATGTTTGGTTACATAGAATAGATTGTCAAATGGAAATTTCAGCATATAATTTTCTTACTTAGCTTTTATCAGTCTGTACTCACTATGGAATATTAGCTGTTAAACCTTTGCCTAGCCCTAGCCCAACTCAACTCCTCCTTCTCCAGCTCATCATCTTTGAATTATATACACATTGTAAGTGTAATATTGAGCTCAAGCACTCCAAAAAATATTTACTTTTCCTTTGTCCATAAAATAAACCTTGTGTGACAAAACTCTAATATAACACTGGTTAGGATATGGAGTCACATCTCAGATTACTGCGTTCTCAGTATTCATTTCAACTACTCCAGACATCTCTGTGTATGGTCTTCTAATGCGGAATTACAAATGTACAACTATGAAACACAGGACAGAATATTAGGAAGTAGATTACTGCCAATGTTAGCACATGCATGATAGAAGATGAAGTCATACATTCCACAAGTCATTTACTTACTTGGTTCAACCCAGAATGTCACCTTCCTAATCTTCTCTCTGGTTACTTCCATGAACTTAAATTGGAGAAGTAGTTTATTCTTTGGTGGTCATATTTTATGCAGGTGGATTGCATTGACATGTCAGCATGGAAATAAATGATCTACTCACTAGAGCTCAAAATAGACTTTTGGTGTTCTATACTTTGAGCCTTTAGTAATTGAACGAGGCAACATCAACTAATGACTGTTTATAGCAAATAGTTTATCAATAATCATTCCTCCTTTTTTTTCTAATTTCCTTGATGACATTATCAAATATGTCACAAGGGTGGCACATCCTGGCATAGGTGTGATCAAACACTGCATGCATTTTCAACCATGCCATGTGTCCGTTAAAGTTCTATTACATAAATACAAAAGTAAGGTTTTTTATACATCTGCCAAGTCCTGGGGCACGGCACCACTTCAGAATCAATCTTCCAAGCACTACGATTTCAACAAAAAAAACCCTGAAAGTTTAAAATACAGAAAGGGAAAATGATAAAAATATTTTCAATTGAGCAATATGCACGAGGTATTTTCTGGAACACCATCCATCTCAGAGAGGAGATCCACTTCTATTGCTTTAATATCACCTGACCCTCATGTCCTTCCAGTTCTTTGGTATCCTCGTCTGGTGCTGTGTGGACAGGCAGATATGGTCCAAAGCTCTTACCTAGGTCCTATCATGAAATATGCATTGCCATCAACTCCGTCCATATTATACTTGTCCAGATTGGATACTGTTACACATGTCTTTCCCGGGGTGTGAGGTGTGAGAAAACATCAAACTTTTCATATGCTTCATGGTTAGTCTTGGACCTACCTACCCATACTGCCAGAATTTATACTTAACATTATTCTGATCAAAACCTGGCAATAAAATTAAAAATGCAGAGAGATGTGCCCCTTCTATATAGTGTCTAGATGAGAAGACCAACATTTCAAAAAGATAAGAAAGCAACTGACGTGAAGTACTATATTCCTGATCAGTTCGTGATACCAAAAAGCTGCTTCTGCTTCCCTACAGTTGCATGAACCTACACAGTCCATTATTGACACTAGGGGATGGTCTGCTGAGGAAGAGCCACCATCCCACCTTCCCCCTTCCAAACTACTAGTAATGTACTGTGTACTGTTTACTATGGAATACTCAGAATAAAGAGAGTAAAACTAACAAAAGCCTCCTCCTGGGGGGAACACTAACTACACATTGCACTGTATCCTCCCTAAAAGTGAAGGGACCAGGATGGAGAAAAAGAAGGCAAGTCCTAAAAATAAAAAAAGCTGCTAGCCTCCACTAATAACTAACTGAGGGAATGGTGGAGAGAAAATCCAGACAAGCACAGCCCAACAGAAAGTATCATTTCTACGTGTGGTGTGGAAGTGGTAAAGAAGGAGAAGCCAATGACTGAACTGGATGGTATTTTTTTTTTTTCGTCTGCAGCATTGGTATCTCCTTGTAGTTAAATCCTGATTAACCATGAGTTTTGGGTACACCTATAAATAATATACATTAAACTGTTTAGTTAAATAACCAGATCTATAGCAGGAGACACAACTAAGCACAATTAATCTTACCTGAAGCAAAAGACTAATTCTGAGGAAGCTAGAGTGGTACTTTGGGTCAAAGATCTGATTTTACATTAGTTTGTGCAGTGAGTTCATTCCAAGCCAAGAATAGGTCCAGAACTGTAAAATGTGTACATTGCCTTTGCCACTACATCTATAGAGCATCCAGTGCGTGAACACTCCTGAATTTATAATTACTCTTAGTTAATTAATTAATTTTCAATAAAATTAATCACATTCATTATGTTTCCAACCTCTTAGATGGTTTAGATATTTGTGCACATCGAACTCGTTTAGACCTTACACTGTTGCCAATGCCCATTTTGTCTTCTTAAATTCACATTTTTGGTAAGTGTGGCATAGTTTAAACAGTTGAGCTTAATTTTTAGAAATACCCCCAGAGGGGAGGCCTGCCCCGGCGCTCGCACAGCAAACAAACACATGGAAACCACGGAGGTGGATGGTGCTCAAGTGTCATACCCACACCCAGCCTGCGGGGTGAGAGAATAGACTCAATGTGTATTAGGGTGCGGGGTGGCTATGCAGCCTCTGGCGTGAACCCAGGTGAAGCCGCCACCGTAGCTTTTGAGAGTTAAAAAAGGTGGATAATTACACACTTGCAAAAATTCTCAATCACCACTATCACCTGACCAGACAAGGCCTTAACAAAGAAAAGGAGCTTGTTCCACATCAGTGGCTTGCCATTGAACTAAAAAATATATATTAATAAAAAAAAATAAATAAATAATAATAATGATTTTTTTTTAAATAGGATTTTAGAAATAATTTATATAGTTATTCACAGCAAGCAACTGTAACTGATCATTAGATTGTCCCCCCCCCCCTTCCACACACACACCACATGCACACATACCATGCATGTGCACACCAAAAACACACAAACCCACACTAAAAAAATTAATTAGCTAGCAAGTAGCATTGCACCATGCTACATGTGCTGGTAGCATGCCATTTATGAGCTGCTGGTATTTTAATCAGGTATAAGGTAGAAATGGTGTTTTGAGTGGATTCTAATGGTCATGTTCAAGGTTGTGGGGTGGGTGAAAATAAGAGCCCCATTAGTTCAACAATAGATAATGTAGTTGGTGATCGTATTGTCTTCAATTACTATTTTACATACTTAATACACTTTCTTCTGTGGTTGGGAATCACCTCATGTATCATCCCAGAATCATTTCTGGCCCAGAGAACACCAGGTATATTCTTCTAGTAATTCATAAATTTTATGGCTAAAAGTCTAATTTTAAGACATCTTGGAAGTCAAATGTAAATTATAGTTCAAGTAGAGAGCTTTAAAAATGTTTTACGAGGCTCCTTTGTAGATATGAGATCCAAATCATAGATTAGCCTAGTTTGCCATAAAGTGCCTCAACAGACTGGATGGGATAAGCAAGAAGCTCTGAGATGGACACACATGCATGTTTACTTTATGTTTATTATGACCACAGATGAAAAAAAAATTTCATCAAATGCAGAGATAATTAACACATCAAATAAACTTGGAAATATTGGATGATATACATAGAACGGAAGAAGTGGAACACACATAATCTCAATTACTATTTTTTTTAAATGTCATGTGTGCACTGAATCTAGTTGTATCCCATCAGTGGATATTTCTTCAGTAAAGTGGGACGAACACACAGTTTAGTGTATTTTAATAATTAGACATGTTTATGCTTCAGAGAGAGAAAGAATAAATTAATCCACACTCTCTCTTCAGACATTTGATCACATTGTCACCTAGACAATGACTGAGGCACTAAATGTTCTAATTTCTGAAGATCCTATCAACCATGCTCAAACACAACCCTATCCATCTTTGACAAAGGCCCTCAAGAAAGTGATTGGTTGAGTAGAACATTTGTATCTCCAAAACGTCTGTAAACTACAAATATTACACAAACAATTTTACCTTACATGGAAAAGCTCCACAATATTCCGGAATTGTGAAAAGTCTTGAATTAATATGAGCAGTGCTGTGAGTGCTGCGTCCTCAGCTTCTCTGACTTCTCTACCATATTGTGCCACTCCCACTGCTTTAGGGACACACAGTCAGCATGGTACCCAGCATCTGCACCATGCAGATCACTAATAGCCATTCTGCATGTGTGCAAACTTTGTTAGCCCAATAATCATTTTTCTCTTGATATGTGGCCAGAATGGACCCATTTGGAGTTGAATTCAGGTACGGCTGAATTTGGTTGAGTTTGAGTTTCACATTTGAAAATGTGGATACACTATATTAAAAAATAAACATTGCAGTAGTCCTTATTGCCAATATTTAAACACATTCCAAAAGTCATTTAATTACTTGGTCCAACCCAGAATGTCACCTTATCTTCTCTCTTGTTACTTCCATGAGGAAACCACTCAATCTCCAATGATGGAGGTAGAGTTGAGGGTGTGCAATTGGAATGATGGGAAGAAGTATCTAGTGGCTCAACATAAGATCCAATACTCCAAGCTCATCCTTCCTTCAGTTGATCTAAATCTACTTTGCATTAAGAAGTGTTTTGCAATGCAAATGGATATTTCTTCTTTGGTCTCAAGTATATTTGTGGATGGCATTGATAGTAGTCAGCAGATATTTAGTCTCTGTTTCTTCTCTTGCAGCACGACTTCCTCCTCCTCCAGAACAGAATGCTTGAATGGTGCACACATTGATGCAAATTAGGAGGGAGTGTTACCTTGTTCTCAGTATTCACTCCAACTGCTCCAGACATACTAGGTTCTTTGGTAGAAGAGTTGTGGTAACTTATTTTCCCCATAAGTTGGAGATTGAATGAGGTTCATATCCCAAAAGTTGGTGTGAAGATGTAGTAGGAATTAGTTACTTTGAGAAATTCAAATTTTGATATATTGTTTAGTGATTTTCTATGAACCGAGGAATGTATTCTCAGCAACATTATTTAAAGAGGATAAAATTGGAAATTGGTATCTGGCTAGCAATATTTGTAGTTGCACAACATGTTCGTCAAGCAAGGGTTGAATAAACGTGAGTGGATCCATATGTCCACATGGAAGAAGTGTTATAAAGTAAATTATCAAAAACACCTAAAATCTTGGTAATGGTAATTAACATCGTCTGGGAAATCTGGAAATATTTCCAGCAATGGAATAGAGGCTGTTTTAACTGAATTTAATAATCTTGGATAAGTTTCATGATTCTATGAGAATAAAAAATAGAATAAATGGTTTAAAAAATAATGACAGCAAACAAATATGAACACTAGGAAATGATGTGATTCTTCATAAATAGAAAAAATAATTTGGAAATCATTTTCAGCAACATGGACTGTTTGGATAGTGAGAATATAGCCTTTGAAAATAAGTTGTATCTTTAATTGATATTAAAAAATATATATATTTTTTATCCCTTCAGATTTCGACTGTATTTTATGGTGGCATATTCAGTAAAGTGGGACAAAGTAAGAATAAATCACATAGTGTCTTTCTTCCAAGATTTGAGTGCGAGTGTCTAAGGAGATGACTTTATTCTCACTTAGACTAATGATTAAACCACTTTAATCTAATTTCTGTGGACCAATTCAACCATGCTAAAGCACAATTCTTTCTATCCTTTTTTTTATGAAGGTTCGAGTAGAGACCTGACTTCCACTTGCTCCTCTGTTGTCCCCAAATAGACGTTTGAACCTCTTTTGGTAGAGATAAGAAAATTATATGCACCAAGAAACAAATAAACAAAACATTTGGCTTTGATACCTCAGACATTTTTTATCGCACTGAACTCTGGCATACCGCTTCAAACTGAATTTGTGAAACGTTTTTCCTAACAAACATTATTTTTCTAACATCTGCAGGCTCATTTTGTTTC